>JBBPBS010000604.1:2336333-2351397 GCA_037974835.1 Cicer judaicum | reverse complement strand
AAAAATACCTATTGCATGCACAGGATTGGTTAGAAACCCTAATTGGACAAGATTAAGTGTAGGGAGGTCGAAAATGACATATAAATCATCCAATGACACAAACACACCTATTGGATGCACAAGATTGGTTAAAAACCCGAATTGGACAAGAATTAGCCTAGGGAGGACGAAAATGACCTAAATGTTCATCCAATGACACAAAACACCTAATGGATGCACAAGATTGGTTAAAAACCCTAATTTGACTACATTAAGTGTAAGGAGGACGAAAATGACCTAAATGTTCATCCAATGACACAAAACACTTATTTGATGCACAAGATTGGTTAAAAACCCTAATTGGACAAGAATTAGCCTAGGGAGGACGAAAATGACCTAAATGTTCATCCAATGACACAAAACACCTATTGGATGCACAAGATTGGTTATAGACTCTAATTGGACAAGAATTAGCCTAAGCAGGACGAAAATGACCTAATTGTTCATCCAATGACACAAACACACCTATTGGATGCACAAGATTGGTTAAAAACCCTAATTGGACCAGAATAAGCCTAGGGAGGTCGAAAATTGACCTAATTGTTCATCCAATGACACAAACACAACTATTGGATGCACAAGATTGGTTAGAAACCCTAATTGGACAAGCATAAGCCTAGGGAGGATGAAAATGACTTATATGTTCATCCAATGACACAAAACACCTAATGGATGCACAAGATTGGTTAAAAACCCTAATTTGACTACATTAAGTGTAAGGAGGACGAAAATGACCTAAATGTTCATCCAATGACACAAAACACTTATTTGATGCACAAGATTGGTTAAACACCCTAATTGGACAAGAATTAGCCTACGGAGGACGAAAATGACCTAAATGTTCATCCAATGACACAAAACACCTATTGGATGCACAAGATTGGTTATAAACTCTAATTGGACAAGAATTAGCCTAAGCAGGACGAAAATGACCTAATTGTTCATCCAATGACACAAACACACCAATTGGATGCACAAGATTGGTTAGTAACCCTTATTGGACAAGAATAAGCCTAGGGAGGTCGAAAATGACCTAATTGTTCATCCAATGACACAAACACAACTATTGGATGCACAAGATTGGTTAAAAACCCTAATTGGTCAAGATTAAGTGTAGGGAGGAAGATAATGACCTAAATGTTCATCCAATTACACAAAACACCTATTGGATGCACAAGATTGGTTAAAAACCCTAATTGGAGAAGAATTAGCCTAGGGAGGACGAAAATGACCAAAATGTTCATCCAATGACACAAAACACCTAATGGATGCACAAGATTGGTTAAAAACCCTAATTGGACTACATTAAATGTAAGGAGGACGAAAATGACCTAAATGTTCATCCAATGACACAAAACACCTATTGGATGCACAAGATTGGTTAAAACCCCTAATTGGACAAGAATTAGCCTAGGGAGAACGAAAATGACCAAATTGTTCGTCCAATTACACAAACACACCAATTGGATGCACAAGATTAGTTAGTAACCTTAATTGGATAACAATAAGCCTAGGGAGGTCGAAAATGACCTAATTGTTCATCCAATGACACAAACACAACTATTTGATGCACAAGATTGGTTAAAAACCCTAATTGGTCAAGATTAAGTGTAGGGAAGATGAAAATGACCTAAATGTTCATCCAATGACACAAAACACCTATTGGATGCACAAGATATGTTAGAAACACTAATTGGACAAGATGAAGTTTAGGGAGGACAAAAATGACCTAATTGTTCATCCAATGACACAAAACACCTATTGGATGCACAAGATTGGTTAAAAACCCTAATTGGTCAAGATTAAGTGTAGGGAGGACGAAAGTGACCTAAATGTTCATCCAATTACACAAAACACTTATTGGATGCACAAGATTGGTTAAAAACCCTAATTGGACAAGAATTAGCCTAGGGAGGACGAAAATGACCTAAATATTCATCCAATGACACAAAAATACCTAATGGCTGCACAAGATTGGTTAAAAACCCTAATTGGACAAGAATTAGCCTAGGGAGGACGAAAAGGACCCAAATTTTCATCCAACGACACAAAAACACCTAATGGATGCACAAGATTGGTTAAAAACCCTAATTGGACTACATTAAGTGTAGGGAGAACGAAAATGACCTAAATGTTCATCCAATGACACAAAAACACCTTATGGATGCACAAGATTGGTTTAAAACACTAATTGGACAAGATTAAGTTTACGGAGGACGAAAATGACCTAATTGTTCATCCAATGACACAAAACATTTATTGGATGCACAAGATTGGTTAAAAACCCTAATTGGACAAGATTAAGTGTAGGGAGGACGAAAATGACCCAAATGTTCATCCAATGATTCAAAACACCTATTGGATACACAAGATTGGTTAAAAACCCTAATTGGACAAGATTAAGTGTAGGGAGGACGAAAATGACCTAATTGTTCATCCAATGAAACAAAAACACCTTATGGATGCACAAGATTGGTTAAAAACCCTAATTGGACAAGATTTAGTTTAAGGAGGACGAAAATGACCTAAATGTTCATGCAATGACACAAAACTCCTATTGGATGCACAAGATTGGTTAAAGACCCTAATTGGACAAGAATTAGCCTAGGGAGGACAAAAATGACCTAATTGTTCATCCAATGACACAAAAATACCTATTGCATGCACAGGATTAGCTAGAAACCCTAATTGGACACCTATTGGTTAGAAACACCTATTAGAAACCCTAATTGGACACCTTTGGTTAGAAACACCTATTAGAAACCCTAATTGGACACCTATTAGAAACCCTAATTGGACACCTAATCGAAAATGACATATAAATCATCCAATGACACAAACACACCAATTGGATGCACAAGATTGGTTAAAATCCTTAATTGGAGAAGAATTAGCCTAGGGATGACGAAAATGACCTAAATGTTCATCCAATGACACAAAAACACCTAATGGATGCAGAAGATTGGTTAAAAACCGTAATTGGACTACATTAAGTGTAGGGAGGACGAAAATGACCTAAATGTTCATCCAATGACACAAAAGACCTATGGATGCACAAGATTGGTTAAAAACCCTAATTGGACAAGATTAAGTGTAGGGAGGACGAAAATGACCTAATTGTTCATCCAATGACACAAACACACCAATTGGATGCACAAGATTGGTTATAAACTCTAATTGGACAAGAATTAGCCTAGGCAGAACGAAAATGACGTAATTGTTCATCCAATGACACAAACACACCTATTGGATGCACAAGATTGGTTAAAAACCCTAATTGGACCAGAATAAGCCTAGGGAGGTCGAAAATGACCTAATTTTTCATCCAATGACACAAACACAACTATTGGATGCACAAGATTGGTTAGAAACCCTAATTGGACAAGCTTTAGCCTAGGGAAGATGAAAATGACCTAAATGTTCATCCAACGACACAAACACACCAATTGGATGCACAAGATTTGTTAGTAACCCTTATTGGACAAGAATAAGCCTAGGGAGGTCGAAAATGACTTAATTGTTCATCCAATGAAACAAAACACAACTATTGGATGCACAAGATTGGTTAGAAACCCTAATTGGACAAGCATAAGCCTAGGGAAGATGAAAATGACCTAAATGTTCATCCAATGACACAAAACACCTATTGGATGCACAAGATTGGTTAGAAATACTAATTGGACAAGATTAAGTTTAGGGAGGACGAAAATGAGCTAATTGTTCATCCAATGACACAAAACACCTATTGGATGCACAAGATTGGTTAATAACCCTAATTGGTCAAGATTAAGTGTAGGGAGGACGAAAATGACCTCAATGTTCATCCAATTACACAAAACACCTATTGGATGCACAAGATTGGTTAAAAACCTTAATTGGACAAGAATTAGCCTAGGGAGGACGAAAATGACCTAAATGTTCATCCAATGACACAAAAACACCTAATGGATGCACAAGATTGGTTAAAAACCCTAATTGGACAAGAATTAGCCTAGGGAGGACGAAAAGGACCCAAATTTTCATCCAACGACACAAAAACACCTAATGGATGCACCAGATTGGTTAAAAACCGTAGTTGGACTACATTAAGTGTAAGGAGAACGAAAATGACCTAAATGTTCATCCAATGACACAAAATCACCTTATGGATGCACAAGATTCGTTTAAAACACTAATTGGACAAGATTAAGTGTAGGGAAGACGAAAATGACATAAATGTTCATCCAATGAAACAAAACACCTATTGGATGCACATGATTGGTTAGAAACCCTAATTGGACTAGAATAAGCCTAGGGAGGTCGAAAATGACGTAATTGTTCATCCATTGACACAAACACAACTATTGGATGCACAAGATTGTTTAGAAACCCTAATTGGACAAGAATTAGCCTAGGGAGGACGAAAATGACCTAAATGTTCATCCAATGACACAAAACACCTATTGGATGCACAAGATTGGTTATAAACTCTAATTGGACAAGAATTAGCCTAGGCAGGACGAAAATGACCTAATTGTTCATCCAATGACACAAACTCACCTTCTGGATGCACAAGATTGGTTAAAAACCCTAATTGGACCAGAATAAGCCTAGGGATGTCGAAAATAACCTAATTGTTCATCCAATGACACAAACACAACTATTGGATGCACAAGATTGGTTAGAAACCCTAATTGGACAAGCATAAGCCTTGGGAGGATGAAAATGACCTAAATGTTCATCCAATGACACAAAACACCTATTGGATGCACAAGATTGGTTAAAAACCCTAATTGGACAAGAATTAGCCTAGGGAGGACGAAAATGACCTAAATGTTATTCCAATGACACAAAACACCTAATGGATGCACAAGATTAGTTAAAAACCCTAATTGGACTACATTAAGTGTAAGGAGGACGAAAATGACCTAAATGTTCATCCAATGACCCAAAACACCTATTGGATGCACAAGATTGGTTAAAAACCCTAATTGGACAAGAATTAGCCAAGGGAGGACGAAAAAGACGTAATTGTTCATCCAATGACACAAACACACCAATTGGATGCACAAGATTGGTTAGTAACCCTAATTGGACAAGAATAAGCCTAGGGAGGTCGAAAATGACCTAATTGTTCATCCAATGACACAAACACAACTATTGGATGCACAAGATTGGTTAAAAACCGTAATTGGACAAGCATAAGCCTAGGGAGGATGAAAATGACCTAAATGGTCATCCAATGACACAAAACACCTATTGGATGCACAAGATTTGTTAAAAACCCTAATTGGACAAGAATTAGCCTAGGGAGGACGAAAATCACCTAAATGTTCATCCAATGAAACAAAAACACCTTATGGATGCACAAGATTGGTTAAAAACCCTAATTGGACAAGAATTAGCCTAGGGAGGACGAAAATCACCTAAATGTTCATCAAAACGACACAAAACACATATTGGATGCATAAGATTGGTTAAAAACCCTAATTGGACAAGATTAAGTTTAGGAAGGACGAAAATGAGCTAATTGTTCATCCAATGACACAAAACACCTATTGGATGCACAAGATTGGTTAAAAACCCCAATTGGACAAAATTTAGTTTAGGGAGGACGAAAATGACCTAAATGATCATCTAATGACACAAAACACCTATTGGATGCACAAGATTGGTTAAAAACCCTAATTGGACAAGAATTAGCCTAGGGAGGACGAAAATGACCTTATTGTTCATCAAATGACAAAAAAATACCTATTGGATGCACAGGATTGGTTAGGAACCCTAATTGGACAAGATTAAGTGTAGGGAGGTCGAAAATGACATATAAATCTTCCAATGACACAAACACACCTATTGGATGCACAAGATTGGTTAAAAACCCTAATTGGACAAGAATTAGCCTAGGGAGGACGAAAATGACCTAAATGTTCATCCAATGACACAAAACACCTAATGGATGCACAAGATTGGTTAAAAACCCTAATTGGACTACATTAAGTGTAAGGAGGACGAAAATGACCTAAATGTTCATCCAATGACCCAAAACACCTATTTGATGCACAAGATTGGTTAAAAACCCTAATTGGACAAGAATTAGCCAAGGGAGGACGAAAATGACGTAATTGTTCATCCAATGACACAAACACACCAATTGGATGCACAAGATTGGTTAGTAACCCTAATTGGACAAGAATAAGCCTAGGGAGGTCGAAAATGACCTAATTGTTCATCCAATGACACAAACACAACTATTGGATGCACAAGATTGGTTAGAAACCCTAATTGGACAAGCATAAGCCTAGGGAGGATGAAAATGACCTAAATGTCCATCCAATGAAACAAAAACACCAAATGGATGTACAAGATTGGTAAAAAACCCTAATTGGACAAGAATTAGCCAAGGGAGGACCAAAATGACCTAATTGTTCATCCAGTGACACAAAACACCTATTGGATGCACAAGATTGGTTAAAAACCCTAATTCGACAAGAATTAGCCTAGGGAGGACGAAAATGACCTAATTGTTCATCCAATGACACAAACACAACTATTGGATGCACAAGATTGGTTAGAAACCCTAATTGGACAAGCATAAGCCTAAGGAGGATGAAAATGACCTAAATGTCCATCCAATGAAACAAAAACACCTAATGGATGCACAAGATTGGTAAAAAACCCTAATTGGACAAGAATTAGCCTAGGGAGGATCAAAATGACCTAATTGTTCATCCAATGACACAAAACACCTATTGGATGCACAAGATTGGTTAAAAACCCTAATTGGACAAGAATTAGCCTAGGGAGGACGAAAATGACCTAATTGTTCATCCAATGACACAAAAATACCTATTGGATGCACAGGATTGGTTAGGAACCGTAATTGGACAAGATTAAGTGTACGGAGGTCGAAAATGACATATAAATCTTCCAATGACACAAACACACCTATTGGATGCACAAGATTGGTTAAAAACCCTAATTGGACAAGAATTAGCCTAGGGAGGACGAAAATGACCTAAATGTTCATCCAATGACACAAAACACCTAATGGATGCACAAGATTGGTTAAAAACCCTAATTGGACTACATTAAGTGTAAGGAGGACGAAAATGACCTAAATGTTCATCCAATGACCCAAAACACCTATTTGATGCACAAGATTGGTTAAAAACCCTAATTGGACAAGAATTAGCCTAAGGAGAACGAAAATGACCTAATTGTTCATGCAATGACACAAAACACCTATTGGATGCACAAGATTGGTTAAAGACCCTAATTGGACAAGAATTAGCCTAGGGAGCACGAAAATGACCTAATTGTTCATCCAATGACACAAAAATACCTATTGCAAGCACAGGATTGGTTAGAAACCCTAATTGGACAAGATTAAGTGTAGGGAGGTCGAAAATGACCTAATTGTTCATCCAATGACACAAACACAACAATTGGATGCACAAGATTGGTTAGAAACCCTAATTGGACAAGCATAAGCCTAGGGAGGATGAAAATGATCTAAATGTTCATCCAATGACACAAAACACCTATTGGATGCACAAGATTGGTTAAAAACCCTAATTAGACAAGATTAAGTGTAGGGAGGACAAAAATGACCTAAATGTTGATCCAATGACACAAAACACCTAATGGATGCACAAGATTGGTTAAAAACCCTAATTGGACTACATTAAGTGTAGAGAGGACGACAATGACCTGAATGTTCATCCAATGACACAAAACACCTATTGGATGCCCAAGATTAATTAAAAACACTAATTGGAGAAGATTAAGTGTAGGGAGGACGAAAATGACCTAAATGTTCATCCACTGACACAAAACACCTATTGGATGCACAAGTTGGTTAAAAACCCAAATTGGACATGATGAAGTTCACGAAGGACGAAAATGACCTAATTGTTCATCCAATGAAACAAAACACCTATTGGATGCACAAGATTGGTTAAAAACCATAATTGGACAAGATTAAGTGTAGGGAGGACGAAAATGACCCAAATGTTCATCCAATGACACAAAACACCTATTGGATGCACAAGATTGGTTAAAAACCTTAATTGGACAAGAATTAGCCTAGGGAGGACGAAAATGACCTAATTGTTCATCCAATGACACAAAAACACCTATTGGATGTACAAGACTGGTTAAAAACCCTAATTGGACAAGAATTAGCCTAGGGAGGACAAAAATGACCTAATTGTTCATCCAATGACACAAAAACACCTACTGGATGCACAAGATTGGTTAGAAACCTTAATTGGACAAGATTAAGTGTCGGGAGGTCGAAAATGACATAAAAATCATCCAATGACACAAACACACCTATTGGATGCACAAGATTGGTTAAAAACCCTAATTGGACAAGAATTAGCCTAGGGAGGACGAAAATGACCTAAATGTTCATCCAATGACACAAAACACCTATTGGATGCACAAGATTGGTTAAAAACCCTAATTGGACAAGAATTATCCTAGGGAGGACGAAAATGACCTAATTGTTCATCCAATGACACAAAAACACCAATTGGATGCACAAGAATTGTTAGAAACCCTAATTGGACAAGATAAAGTGTAGGGAGGACGAAAATGACCTAAATGTTCATCCAATGACACAAAACACCTATTGGATGCACAAGATTGGTTAAAAACCCTAATTGGACAAGAATTAGCATAGGGAGGACGAAAATGACCTAATTGTTCATCCAATGACACAAACACAACTATTGGATGCACAAGATTGGTTAGAAACCGTAATTGGACAAGCATAAGCCTAGGGAGGATGAAAATGATCTAAATGTTCATCCAATGACACAAAACACCTATTGGATGCACAAGATTGGTTAAAAACCCTAATTGGACAAGATTAAGTGTAGGGAGGACGAAAATGACCTAAATGTTCATCCAATGACACAAAAACACCTAATGGATGCACAAGATCGGTTAAAAACCCTAATTGGACTACATTAAGTGTAGGGAGGATGAAAATAACCTAAATGGTCATCCAATGACACAAAACACCTATTGGATGCACAAGATTGGTTAAAAACCCTAATTGGACAAGAATTAGCCTAGGGAGGACGAAAATGACCTAATTGTTCATCCAATGACACAAACACAACTATTGGATGCACAAGATTGGTTAGAAACCCTAATTGGACAAGCATAAGCCTAGGGAGGATGAAAATGACCTAAATGTTCATCCAATGACACAAAACACCTATTGGATGCACAAGATTGGTTAAAAACCCTAATTGGACAAGATTAAGTGTAGGGAGGACGAAAATGACCTAAATGTTCATCCAATGACACAAAAACACCTAATGGATGCACAAGATTGGTTAAAAACCCTAATTGGAAAAGAATTAGCCTAGGGAGGACGAAAATGACCTATATGTTCATCCAACGACACAAAAACACCTAATGGATGCACAAGATTGGTTAAAAACCCTAATTGGACTACATTAAGTGTAGGGAGAACAAAAATGACCTAAATTTTCATCTAATGACACAAAAACACCTTATGGATGGACAAGATTGGTTTAAAACACTAATTGGACAAGATGAAGTGTTGGGAGGACGAAAATGACCTAAATGTTCATCCAATGACACAAAACACCTATTGGATGCACAAGTTTGGTTAAAAACCCTAATTGGACAAGAATTAGCCTAGGGAGGACGAAAATGACCTAAATGTTCATCCAATGACACAAAACACCTATTGGATGCACAAGATTGGTTAAAAACCCTAATTGGACAAGAATTAGCCTAGGGAGGACGAAAATGACCTAAATGTCCATCTAATGACACAAAAACACCTAATGGATGCATAAGATTGGTTAAAAACCCTAATTGGACTACATTAAGTGTAGGGAGGACGAAAATGACCTAAATGTTCATCCGATGACACAAAACACCTATTGGATGCACAAGATTGGTTAGAAACTCTAATTGGACAAGAATAAGCCTAGGGAGGATGAAAATGACCTAATTGTTCATCCAATGACACAAACACGCCTATTGGATGCACAAGATTGGTTAGAAACCCTAATTGGACAAGAATAAGTCTAGGGAGGTCGAAAATGACCTAATTGTTCATCCAATAACACAAACACAACTATTGGATGCACAAGATTGGTTAGAAACCCTAATTGGACAAGCATAAGCCTAGGGAAGATGAAAATGACCTAAATGTTCATCCAATGACACAAAACACCTATTGGATGCACAAGATTGGTTAAAAACCCTAATTGGACAAGAATTAGCCAAGGGAGGACGAAAATGACGTAATTGTTCATCCAATGACACAAACACACCAATTGGATGCACAAGATTGGTTAGTAACCCTAATTGGACAAGAATAAGCCTAGGGAGGTCGAAAATGACCTAATTGTTCATCCAATGACACAAACACAACTATTGGATGCACAAGATTGGTTAAAAACCGTAATTGGACAAGCATAAGCCTAGGGAGGATGAAAATGACCTAAATGTTCATCCAATGACACAAAACACCTATTGGATGCACAAGATTGGTTAAAAACCCTAATTGGACAAGATTAAGTGTAGGGAGGACGAAAATGACCTAAATGATCATCCAATGACACAAAACACCTAATGGATGCACAAGATTGGTTAAAAACCCTAATTGGACAAGATTAAGTGTAGGGAAGTCGAAAATGACATAAAAATCATCCAATGACACAAACACACCAATTGGATGCACAAGATTGGTTAGTAACCCTAATTGGACAAGAATAAGCCTAGGGAGGTCGAAAATGACCTAATTGTTCATCCAATGATACAAGCACAACTATTGGATGCACAAGATTGGTTAAAAACCCTAATTGGTCAAGATTAAGTGTAGGGAGGAAGATAATGACCTAAATGTTCATCCAATTACACAAAACACCTATTGGATGCACAAGATTGGTTAAAAACCCTAATTGGACAAGAATTAGCCTAGGGAGGACGAAAATGACCTAAATGTTCATCCAATGACACAAAAACACCTAATGGATTCACAAGATTGGTTAAAAACCCTAATTGGACTACATTAAGTTTAGGGAGGACGAAAATGACCTAAATGTTCATCCAATGACACAAAAACACCTATTGGATGCACAAGATTGGTTAAAAACCCTAATTGGACAAGATTAAGTGTAGGGAGGACGTAAATGACCTAAATGTTCATCGAATGACACAAAACACCTATTGGATGCACAAGATTGGTTGGAAAGCTAATTGGACAAGATTATGTTTTGGGAGGACGAAAATGACCTAATTGTTCATCCAATGGTACAAAACACCTATTGGATGCACAAGATTGGTTAGAAAGCTAATTGGACAAGATTATGTTTTGGGAGGACGAAAATGACCTAAATGTTCATCCAATGATATAAAACACCTATTGGATGCACAAGATTGGTTAAAAACCCTAATTGGACAAGAATTAACCTAGGGAGGACGAAAATGACCTAAATGTTCATCCAATGACACAAAAACACCTAATGGATTCACAAGATTGGTTAAAAACCCTAATTGGACTACATTAAGTGTGGGGAAGACGAAAATGACCTAAATGTTCAGCCAATGACAAAAAAACACCTATTGGATGCACAAGATTGGTTAAAAACCCTAATTGGACAAGATTAAGTGTAGGGAGGACGTAAATGACCTAAATGTTCATCGAATGACACAAAACACCTATTGGATGCACAAGATTGGTTAGAAAGCTAATTGGACAAGATTATGTTTTGGGAGGACGAAAATGACCTAAATGTTCATCCGATGATACAAAACACCCATTGGATGCACAAGATTGGTTAAAAACCCTAATTGGACAAGAATTAGCCTAGGGAGGACGAAAATGACCTAAATGTTCATCCAATGACACAAAAACACCTAATGGATGCACAAGATTGGTTAAAAACCCTACTTAGACAAGAATTAGCCTAGGGACGACGAAAATGACCTAAATGTTCATCCAATGAAACAAAACACCTATTGGATGCATAAGATTGGTTAAAAACCCTAATTGGACTACATTAAGTGTAGGGAGGACGAAAATGACCTAAATGTTCATCCAATGACACAAAACTCCTATTGGATGCACAAGATTGATTAAAAACCCTAATTGGACAAGAATTAGCCTAGGGAGGACGAAAATGACCTAAATGTTCATCCAATGACACAAAACACCTATTGGATGCACAAGATTGGTTAAAAACCCTAATTGGACAAGATTAAGTGTAGGGAGGACGAAAATGACCTAAATGATCATCCAATGACACAAAACACCTAATGGATGCACAAGATTGGTTAAAAACCCTAATTGGACAAGAATTAGCCTAGGGAGGACGAAAATGACCTAATTGTTCATCCTATGACACAAAAATACCTATTGTATGCACTAGATTGGTTAGAAACCCTAATTCGACAAGATTAAGTGTAGGGAAGTCGAAAATGACATAAAAATCATCCAATGACACAAACACACCAATTGGATGCACAAGATTGGTTAGTAACCCTAATTGGACAAGAATAAGCCTAGGGAGGTCGAAAATGACCTAATTGTTCATCCAATGATACAAACACAACTATTGGATGCACAAGATTGGTTAAAAACCCTAATTGGTCAAGATTAAGTGTAGGGAGGAAGATAATGACCTAAATGTTCATCCAATTACACAAAACACCTATTGGATGCACAAGATTGGTTAAAAACCCTAATTGGACAAGAATTAGCCTAGGGAGGACGAAAATGACCTAAATGTTCATCCAATGACACAAAAACACCTAATGGATGCACAAGATTGGTTAAAAACCCTAATTGGACTAGAATTAGCCTAGGGAGGACGAAAATGACCTAAATGTTCATCCAATGACACAAAAACACCTACTGGATGCACAAGATTGGTTAGAAACCTTAATTGGACAAGATTAAGTGTAGGGAGGTCGAAAATGACATAAAAATCATCCAACGACACAAACACACCTATTGGATGCACAAGATTGGTTAAAAACCCTAATTGGACAAGATTAAGTTTAGGAAGGACGAAAATGACCTAATTGTTCATCCAATGACACAAAACACCAATTGGATGCACAAGATTGGTTAAAAACCCCAATTGGACAAGATTTAGTTTAGGGAGGACGAAAATGACCTAAATGTTCATCCAATGACACAAAAACACCTAATGGATGCACAAGATTGGTTAAAAACCCTAACTGGACAAGAATTAGCCTAGGGAGGACGAAAATGACCTAATTGTTCATCCTATGACACAAAAATACCTATTGTATGCACAAGATTGGTTAGAAACCCTAATTGGACAAGATTAAGTGTAGGGAAGTCGAAAATGACATAAAAATCATCCAATGACACAAACACACCAATTGGATGCACAAGATTGGTTAGTAACCCTAATTGGACAAGAATAAGCCTAGGGAGGACGAAAATGACCTAATTGTTCATCCAATGACACAAACACAACTATTGGATGCACAAGATTGGTTAAAAACCCTAATTGGTCAAGATTAAGTGTAGGGAGGAAGATAATGACCTAAATGTTCATCCAATTACACAAAACACCTATTGGATGCACAAGATTGGTTAAAAACCCTAATTGGACAAGAATTAGCCTAGGGAGGACGAAAATGACCTAAATGTTCATCCAATGACACACAAACACCTAATGGATGCACAAGATTGGTTAAAAACCCTAATTGGACAAGAATTAGCCTAGGGAGATCGAAAAGGACCCAAATTTTCATCCAACGACACAAAAACACCTAATGGATGCACAAGATTGGTTAAAAACACTAATTGGACTACATTAAGTGTAGGGGAGAACGAAAGTGACGTAAATGTTCATCCAATGACACAAAAACACCTACTGGATGCACAAGAATGGTTAGAAACCTTAATTGGACAAGAATTAGCCTAGGGAGGACGAAAATGACCTAAATGTTCATCCAATGACACACAAACACCTAATGGATGCAAAAGATTGGTTAAAAACCCTAATTGGACAAGAATTAGCCTAGCGAGGACGAAAATCACCTAAATGTTCATCCAATGAAACAAAAACACCTTATGGATGCACAAGATTGGTTAAAAACCCTAATTGGACAAGAATTAGCCTAGGGAGGACGAAAATCACCTAAATGTTCATCAAAACGACACAAAACACATATTGGATGCACAAGATTGGTTAAAAACCCTAATTCGACAAGAATTAGCCTAGGGAGGACGAAAATGACCTAATTGTTCATCCAATGACACAAAAATACCTATTGGATGCACAGGGTTTGTTAGGAACCCTAATTCGACAAGATTAAGTGTAGGGAAGTCGAAAATGACATATAAATCTTCCAATGACACAAACACACCTATTGGATGCACAAGATTGGTTAAAAACCCTAATTGGTTAAGATTAAGTGTTGGGAGGACGAAAATGACCTAAATGTTGATCCAATAACACAAAACACCTATTGGATGCACAAGATTGGTTAAAAACCCTAATTGGACAAGATTAAGTTTAGGAAGGACGAAAATGACCTAATTGTTCATCCAATGACACAAAACACCAATTGGATGCACAAGATTGGTTAAAAACCCCAATTGGACAAGATTTAGTTTAGGGAGGACGAAAATGACCTAAATGTTCATCCAATGACACAAAAACACCTAATGGATGCACAAGATTGGTTAAAAACCCTAATTGGACAAGAATTAGCCTAGGGAGGACGAAAATGACCTAATTGTTCATCCTATGACACAAAAATACCTATTGTATGCACAAGATTGGTTAAAAACCCTAATTGGACAAGATTAAGTGTAGGGAAGTCGAAAATGACATAAAAATCATCCAATGACACAAACACACCAATTGGATGCACAAGATTGGTTAGTAACCCTAATTGGACAAGAATAAGCCTAGGGAGGTCGAAAATGACCTAATTGTTCATCCAATGACACAAACACAACTATTGGATGCACAAGATTGGTTAAAAACCGTAATTGGACAAG
>JBBPBS010000604.1:2314065-2336323 GCA_037974835.1 Cicer judaicum | reverse complement strand
CACAACTATTGGATGCACAAGATTGGTTAAAAACCCTAATTGGTCAAGATTAAGTGTAGGGAGGAAGATAATGACCTAAATGTTCATCCAATTACACAAAACACCTATTGGATGCACAAGATTGGTTAAAAACCCTAATTGGACAAGAATTAGCCTAGGGAGGACGAAAATGACCTAAATGTTATTCCAATGACACAAAACACCTAATGGATGCACAAGATTAGTTAAAAACCCTAATTGGACTACATTAAGTGTAAGGAGGACGAAAATGACCTAAATGTTCATCCAATGACACAAAACACCTATTGGATGCACAAGATTGGTTAAAAACCCTAATTGGACAAGAATTAGCCAAGGGAGGACGAAAAAGACGTAATTGTTCATCCAATGACACAAACACACCAATTGGATGCACAAGATTGGTTAGTAACCCTAATTGGACAAGAATAAGCCTAGGGAGGTCGAAAATGACCTAATTGTTCATCCAATGACACAAACACAACTATTGGATGCACAAGATTGGTTAAAAACCGTAATTGGACAAGAATTAGCCTAGGGAGGACGAAAATAACCTAAATGGTCATCCAATGACACAAAAACACCTAATGGATGCACAAGATTGGTTAAAAACCCTAATTGGACAAGAATTAGCCTAGGGAGGACGAAAAGGACCCAAATTTTCATCCAACGACACAACAACACCTAATGGATGCACAAGATTGGTTAAAAACACTAATTGGACTACATTAAGTGTAGGGGAGAACGAAAATGACCTAAATGTTCATCCAATGACACAAAAACACCTACTGGATGCACAAGATTGGTTAGAAACCTTAATTGGACAAGATTAAGTGTAGGGAGGTCGATAATGACATAAAAATCATCCAACGACACAAACACACCTATTGGATGCACAAGATTGGTTAAAAACCCTAATTGGACAAGATTAAGTTTAGGAAGGACGAAAATGACCTAATTGTTCATCCAATGACACAAAACACCAATTGGATGCACAAGATTGGTTAAAAACCCCAATTGGACAAGATTTAGTTTAGGGAGGACGAAAATGACCTAAATGTTCATCCAATGACACAAAAACACCTAATGGATGCACAAGATTGGTTAAAAACCCTAATTGGACAAGAATTAGCCTAGGGAGGACGAAAATGACCTAATTGTTCATCCTATGACACAAAAATACCTATTGTATGCACAAGGTTGGTTAGAAACCCTAATTGGACAAGATTAAGTGTAGGGAAGTCGAAAATGACATAAAAATCATCCAATGACACAAACACACCAATTGGGTGCACAAGATTGGTTAGTAACCCTAATTGGACAAGAATAAGCCTAGGGAGGTCGAAAATGACCTAATTGTTCATCCAATGACACAAACACAACTATTGGATGCACAAGATTGGTTAAAAACCCTAATTGGTCAAGATTAAGTGTAGGGAGGAAGATAATGACCTAAATGTTCATCCAATTACACAAAACACCTATTGGATGCACAAGATTGGTTAAAAACCCTAATTGGACAAGAATTAGCCTAGGGAGGACGAAAATGACCAAAATGTTCATCCAATGACACAAAAACACCTAATGGATGCACAAGATTGGTTAAAAACCCTAATTGGACAAGATTAAGTGTAGGGAAGTCGAAAATGACATAAAAATCATCCAATGACACAAACACACCAATTGGATGCACAAGATTGGTTAGTAACCCTAATTGGACAAGAATAAGCCTAGGGAGGTCGAAAATGACCTAATTGTTCATCCAATGACACAAACACAACTATTGGATGCAGAAGATTGGTTAAAAACCCTAATTGGACAAGATTAAGTGTAGGGAGGAAGATAATGACCTAAATATTCATCCAATTACACAAAACACCTATTGGATGCACAAGATTGGTTAAAAACCCTAATTGGACAAGAATTAGCCTAGGGAGGACGAAAATGACCTAAATGTTCATCCAATGACACAAAAACACCTAATGGATGCACAAGATTGGTTAAAAACCCTAATTGGACAAGAATTAGCCTAGGGAGATCGAAAAGGACCCAAATTTTTATCCAACGACACAAAAACACCTAATGGATGCACAAGATTGGTTAAAAACACTAATTGGACTACATTAACTGTAGGGGAGAACGAAAGTGACCTAAATGTTCATCCAATGACACAAAAACACCTACTGGATGCACAAGATTGGTTAGAAACCTTAATTGGACAAGATTAAGTGTAGGGAGGTCGAAAATGACATAAAAATCATCCAACGACACAAACACACCTATTGGATGCACAAGATTGGTTGAAAACCCTAATTGGACAAGAATTAGCCTAGGGAGGACGAAAATGACCTAAATGTTCATCCAATGACACACAAACACCTAATTGTTCATCCAATGACACAAACACAACTATTGGATGCACAAGATTGGTTAAAAACCCTAATTGGACAAGAATTAGCCTAGGGAGGACGAAAATCACCTAAATGTTCATCCAATGAAACAAAAACACCTTATGGATGCACAAGATTGGTTAAAAACCCTAATTGGACAAGAATTAGCCTAGGGAGGACGAAAATCACCTAAATGTTCATCAAAACGACACAAAACACATATTGGATGCACAAGATTGGTTAAAAACCCTAATTGGACAAGATTATGTTTAGGAAGGACGAAAATGACCTAATTGTTCATCCAATGACACAAAACACCTATTGGATGCACAAGATTGGTTAAAAACACTAATTGGAGAAGATTAAGTGTAGGGAGGACGAAAATGACCTAAATGTTCATCCACTGACACAAAACACCTATTGGATGCACAAGTTGGTTAAAAACCCAAATTGGACATGATGAAGTTTTCGAAGGACGAAAATGACCTAATTGTTCATCCAATGACACAAGATTGGTTAGTAACCCTAATTGGACAAGAATAAGCCTAGGGAGGTCGAAAATGACCTAATTGTTCATCCAATGATACAAACACAACTATTGGATGCACAAGATTGGTTAAAAACCCTAATTGGTCAAGATTAAGTGTAGGGAGGAAGATAATGACCTAAATGTTCATCCAATTACACAAAACACCTATTGGATGCACAAGATTGGTTAAAAACCCTAATTGGACAAGAATTAGCCTAGGGAGGACGAAAATGACCAAAATGTTCATCCAATGACACAAAAACACCTAATGGATGCACAAGATTGGTTAAAAACCCTAATTGGACTAGAATTAGCCTAGGGAGGACGAAAAGGACCCATATTTTCATCCAACGACACAAAAACACCTAATGGATGCACAAGATTGGTTAAAAACACTAATTGGACTACATTAAGTGTAGGGGAGAACGAAAATGACCTAAATGTTCATCCAATGACACAAAAACACCTACTGGATGCACAAGATTGGTTACAAACCTTAATTGGACAAGATTAAGTGTAGGGAGGTCGAAAATGACATAAAAATCATCCAACGACACAAACACACCTATTGGATGCACAAGATTGGTTAAAAACCCTAATTGGACAAGATTAAGTTTAGGAAGGACGAAAATGACCTAATTGTTCATCCAATGACACAAAACACCAATTGGATGCACAAGATTGGTTAAAAACCCCAATTGGACAAGATTTAGTTTAGGGAGGACGAAAATGACCTAAATGTTCATCCAATGACACAAAAACACCTAATGGATGCACAAGATTGGTTAAAAACCCTAATTGGACAAGAATTAGCCTAGGGAGGACGAAAATGACCTAATTGTTCATCCTATGACACAAAAATACCTATTGTATGCACAAGATTGGTTAAAAACCCTAATTGGACAAGATTAAGTGTAGGGAAGTCGAAAATGACATAAAAATCATCCAATGACACAAACACACCAATTGGATGCACAAGATTGGTTAGTAACCCTAATTGGACAAGAATAAGCCTAGGGAGGTCGAAAATGACCTAATTGTTCATCCAATGACACAAACACAACTATTGGATGCACAAGATTGGTTAAAAACCCTAATTGGTCAAGATTAAGTGTAGGGAGGAAGATAATGACCTAAATGTTCATCCAATTACACAAAACACCTATTGGATGCACAAGATTGGTTAAAAACCCTAATTGGTTAAGATTAAGTGTAGGGAGGACGAAAATGACCTAAATGTTGATCCAATGACACAAAACACCTATTGGATGCACAAGATTGGTTAAAAACCCTAATTGGACAAGAATTAGCCTAGGCAAGACGAAAATAACCTAAATGTTCATCCAATGACACAAAAACACCTAATGGATGCACAAGATTGGTTAAAAACCCTAATTGGACAAGAATTAGCCTAGGGAGGACGAAAATGACCTAATTGTTCATCCTATGACACAAAAATACCTATTGTATGCACAAGATTGGTCAGAAACACTAATTGGACAAGATTAAGTGTAGGGAAGTCGAAAATGACATAAAAATCATCCAATGACACAAACACACCAATTGGATGCACAAGATTGGTTAGTAACCCTAATTGGACAAGAATAAGCCTAGGGAGGTCGAAAATGACCTAATTGTTCATCCAATGACACAAACACAACTATTGGATGCACAAGATTGGTTAAAAACCCTAATTGGTCAAGATTAAGTGTAGGGAGGAAGATAAGGAACTAAATGTTCATCCAATTACACAAAACACCTATTGGATGCACAAGATTGGTTAAAAACCCTAATTGGACAAGAATTAGCGTAGGGAGGACGAAAATGACCTAAATGTTCATCCAATGACACAAAAACACCTAATGGATGCACAAGATTGGTTAAAAACCCTAATTGGACAAGAATTAGCCTAGGGAGGACGAAAAGGACCCAAATTTTCATCCAACGACACAAAAACACCTAATGGATGCACAAGATTGGTTAAAAACACTAATTGGACTACATTAAGTGTAGGGGAGAACGAAAATGACCTAAATGTTCATCCAATGACACAAAAACACCTACTGGATGCACAAGATTGGTTAGAAACCTTAATTGGACAAGATTAAGTGTAGGGAGGTCGATAATGACATAAAAATCATCCAACGACACAAACACACCTATTGGATGCACAAGATTGGTTAAAAACCCTAATTGGACAAGATTAAGTTTAGGAAGGACGAAAATGACCTAATTGTTCATCCAATGACACAAAACACCAATTGGATGCACAAGATTGGTTAAAAACCCCAATTGGACAAGATTTAGTTTAGGGAGGACGAAAATGACCTAAATGATCATCTAATGACACAAAACACCTATTGGATGCACAAGATTGGTTAAAAACCCTAATTGGACAAGAATTAGCCTAGGGAGGACGAAAATGACCTAATTGTTCATCCAATGACACAAAAATACCTATTGGATGCACAGGATTGGTTAGGAACCGTAATTGGACAAGATTAAGTGTACGGAGGTCGAAAATGACATATAAATCTTCCAATGACACAAACACACCTATTGGATGCACAAGATTGGTTAAAAACCCTAATTGGACAAGAATTAGCCTAGGGAGGACGAAAATGACCTAAATGTTCATCCAATGACACATAACACCTAATGGATGCACAAGATTGGTTAAAAACCCTAATTGGACTACATTAAGTGTAAGGAGGACGAAAATGACCTAAATGTTCATCCAATGACCCAAAACACCTATTTGATGCACAAGATTGGTTAAAAACCCTAATTGGACAAGAATTAGCCTAGGGAGGACGAAAATGACCTAATTGTTCATGCAATGACACAAAACACCTATTGGATGCACAAGATTGGTTAAAGACCTTAATTGGACAAGAATTAGCCTAGGGAGCACGAAAATGACCTAATTGTTCATCCAATGACACAAAAATAGCTATTGCAAGCACAGGATTTGTTAGAAACCCTAATTGGACAAGATTAAGTGTAGGGAGGTCGAAAATGACCTAATTGATCATCCAATGACACAAACACAACTATTGGACGCACAAGATTGGTTAGAAACCCTAATTCGACAAGCATAAGCCTAGGGAGGATGAAAATGACCTAAATGTTCATCCAATGACACAAAACACCTATTGGATACACAAGATTGGTTAAAAACCCTAATTGGACAAGATTAAGTGTAGGGAGGACAAAAATGACCTAAATGTTCATCCAATGACACAAAACACCTAATGGATGCACAAGATTGGTTAAAAACCCTAATTGGACTACATTAAGTGTAGAGAGGACGACAATGACCTGAATGTTCATCCAATGACACAAAACACCTATTGGATGCCCAAGATTAATTAAAAACACTAATTGGAGAAGATTAAGTGTAGGGAGGACGAAAATGACCTAAATGTTCATCCACTGACACAAAACACCTATTGGATGCACAAGATTGGTTAAAAACCCAAATTGGACATGATGAAGTTTACGAAGGACGAAAATGACCTAATTGTTCATCCAATGAAACAAAACACCTATTGGATGCACAAGATTGGTTAAAAACCATAATTGGACAAGAATTAGGCTAGGCAAGACGAAAATAACCTAAATGTTCATCCAATGACACAAAAACACCTAATGGATGCACAAGATTGGTTAAAAACCCTAATTGGACAAGAATTAGCCTAGGGAGGACGAAAATGACCTAATTGTTCATCCTATGACACAAAAATACCAATTTTATGCACAAGATTGGTTAGAAACACTAATTGGACAAGATTAAGTGTAGGGAAGTCGAAAATGACATAAAAATCATCCAATGACACAAACACACCAATTGGATGCACAAGATTGGTTAGTAACCCTAATTGGACAAGAATAAGCCTAGGGAGGTGGAAAATGACCTAATTGTTCATCCAATGATACAAACACAACTATTGGATGCACAAGATTGGTTAAAAACCCTAATTGGTCAAGATTAAGTGTAGGGAGGAAGATAATGACCTAAATGTTCATCCAATTACACAAAACACCTATTGGATGCACAAGATTGGTTAAAAACCCTAATTGGACAAGAATTAGCCTAGGGAGGACGAAAATGACCTAAATGTTCATCCAATGACACAAAAACACCTAATGGATGCACAAGATTGGTTAAAAACCCTAATTGGACTAGAATTAGCCTAGGGAGGACGAAAATGACCTAAATGTTCATCCAATGACACAAAAACACCTACTGGATGCACAAGATTGGTTAGAAACCTTAATTGGACAAGATTAAGTGTAGGGAGGTCGAAAATGACATAAAAATCATCCAACGACACCAACACACCTATTGGATGCACAAGATTGGTTAAAAACCCTAATTGGACAAGATTAAGTTTAGGAAGGACGAAAATGACCTAATTGTTCATCCAATGACACAAAACACCAATTGGATGCACAAGATTGGTTAAAAACCCCAATTGGACAAGATTTAGTTTAGGGAGGACGTAAATGACCTAAATGATCATCTAATGACACAAAACACCTGTTGGATGCACAAGATTGGTTAAAAACCCTAATTGGACAAGAATTAGCCTAGGGAGGACGAAAATGACCTAATTGTTCATCCAATGACACAAAAATACCGATTGGATGCACAGGATTGGTTAGGAACCGTAATTGGACAAGATTAAGTGTAGGGAGGACGAAAATGACATATAAATCTTCCAATGACACAAACACACCTATTGGATGCACAAGATTGGTTAAAAACCCTAATTGGACAAGAATTAGCCTAGGGAGGACGAAAATGACCTAAATGTTCATCCAATGACACATAACACCTAATGGATGCACAAGATTGGTTAAAAACCCTAATTGGACTACATTAAGTGTAAGGAGGACGAAAATGACCTAAATGTTCATCAAATGACCCAAAACACCTATTTGATGCACAAGATTGGTTAAAGACCCTAATTGGACAAGAATTAGCCTAGGGAGCACGAAAATGACCTAATTGTTCATCCAATGACACAAAAATAACTATTGCAAGCACAGGATTAGTTAGAAACCCTAATTGGACAAGATTAAGTGTAGGGAGGTCGAAAATGACCTAATTGTTCATCCAATGACACAAACACAACTATTGGATGCACAAGATTGGTTAGAAACCCTAATTGGACAAGCATAAGCCTAGGGAGGATGAAAATGACCTAAATGTTCATCCAATGACACAAAACACCTATTGGATGCACAAGATTGGTTAAAAACCCTAATTGGACAAGATTAAGTGTAGGGAGGACAAAAATGACCTAAATGTTCATCCAATGACACAAAACACCTAATGGATGCACAAGATTGGTTAAAAACCCTAATTGGACTAC
Organism: Cicer judaicum; assembly: GCA_037974835.1. Taxonomy (NCBI): domain Eukaryota; kingdom Viridiplantae; phylum Streptophyta; class Magnoliopsida; order Fabales; family Fabaceae; genus Cicer; species Cicer judaicum. Next base: position 2,328,005 of record JBBPBS010000604.1, on the reverse strand, counting down.
ATTAAATGTAGAGAGGACGACAATGACCTGAATGTTCATCCAATGACACAAAACACCTATTGGATGCCCAAGATTAATTAAAAACACTAATAGGAGAAGATTAAGTGTAGGGAGGACGAAAATGACCTAAATGTTCATCACCTGACTCAAAACACCTATTGGATGCACAAGATTGGTTAAAAACCCAAATTGGACATGATGAAGTTTACGAAGGACGAAAATGACCTAATTGTTCATCCAATGAAACAAAACACCTATTGGATGCACAAGATTGGTTAAAAACCATAATTGGACAAGATTAAGTGTAGGGAGGACGAAAATGACCCAAATGTTCATCCAATGACACAAAACACCTATTGGATGCACAAGATTGGTTAAAAACCTTAATTGGACAAGAATTAGCCTAGGGAGGACGAAAATGACCTAATTGTTCATCCAATGACACAAAAACACCTATTGGATGTACAAGACTGGTTAAAAACCCTAATTGGACAAGAATTAGCCTAGGGAGGACAAAAATGACCTAATTGTTCATCCAATGACATAAAAACACCTACTGGATGCACAAGATTGGTTAGAAACCTTAATTGGACAAGATTAAGTGTAGAGAGGTCGAAAATGACATAAAAATCATCCAATGACAAAAACACACCTATTGGATGCACAAGATTGGTTAAAAACCCTAATTGGTTAAGATTAAGTGTAGGGAGGATGAAAATGACCTAAATGTAGATCCAATGACACAAAACACCTATTGGATGCACAAGATTGGTTAAAAACCCTAATTGGACAAGAATTAGCCTAGGGAGGACGAAAATGACATCATTGTTCATCCTATGACACAAAAATACCTATTGTATGCACAACATTGGTCAGAAGCACTAATTGGACAAGATTAAGTGTAGGGAAGTCGAAAATAACATAAAAATCATCCAATGACACAAACACACCAATTGGATGCACAAGATTGGTTAGTAACCCTAATTGGACAAGAATAAGCCTAGGGAGGTCGAAAATGACCTAATTGTTCATCCAATGACACAAACACAACTATTGGATGCACAAGATTGGTTAAAAACCCTAATTGGTCAAGATTAAGTGTAGGGAGGAAGATAAGGACCTAAATGTTCATCCAATTACACAAAACACCTATTGGATGCACAAGATTGGTTAAAAACCCTAATTGGACAAGAATTAGCGTAGGGAGGACGAAAATGACCTAAATGTTCATCCAATGACACAAAAACACCTAATGGATGCACAAGATTGGTGAAAAACCCTAATTGGACAAAAATTAGCCTAAGGAGGACGAAAAGGACCCAAATTTTCATCCAACGACACAAAAACACCTAATGGATGCACAAGATTGGTTAAAAACACTAATTGGACTACATTAAGTGTAGGGGAGAACGAAAATGACCTAAATGTTCATCCAATGACACAAAAACACCTACTGGATGCACAAGATTGGTTAGAAACCTTAATTGGACAAGATTAAGTGTAGGGAGGTCGATAATGACATAAAAATCATCCAACGACACAAACACACCTATTGGATGCACAAGATTGGTTAAAAACCCTAATTGGACAAGATTAAGTTTAGGAAGGACGAAAATGACCTAATTGTTCATCCAATGACACAAAACACCAATTGGATATACAAGATTGGTTAAAAACCCCAATTGGACAAGATTTAGTTTAGGGAGGTCGAAAATGACCTAAATGATCATCTAATGACACAAAACACCTATTGGATGCACAAGATTGGTTAAAAACCCTAATTGGACAAGAATTAGCCTAGGGAGGACGAAAATGACCTAATTGTTCATCCAATGACACAAAAATACCTATTGGATGCACAGGACTGGTTAAGAACCCTAATTGGACAAGATTAAGTGTAGGGAGGTCGAAAATGACATATAAATCTTCCAATGACACAAACACACCTATTGGATGCACAAGATTGGTTAAAAACCCTAATTGGACAAGAATTAGCCTAGGGAGGACGAAAATGACCTAAATATTCATCGAATGACACAAAACACCTAATGGATGCACAAGATTGGATAAAAACCCTAATTGGACTACATTAAGTGTAAGGAGGACGAAAATGACCTAAATGTTCATCCAATGACCCAAAACACCTATTTGATGAACAAGATTGGTTAAAAACCCTAATTGGACAAGAATTAGCCAAGGGAGGACGAAAATGACGTAATTGTTCATCCAATGACACAAACACACCAATTGGATGCACAAGATTGGTTAGTAACCCTAATTGGACAAGAATAAGCCTAGGGAGGTCGAAAATGACCTAATTGTTCATCCAAGGACACAAACACAACTATTGGATGCACAAGATTGGTTAAAAACCGTAATTGGACAAGCATAAGCCTAGGGAGGATGAAAATGACCTAAATGTTCATCCAATGACACAAAACACCTATTGGATGCACAAGATTGGTTAAAAACCCTAATTGGACAAGAATTAGCCTAGGGAGGACGAAAATGACCTAATTGTTCATCCAATGACACAAAACACCTATTGGACGCACAAGATTGGTTAAAGACCCCAATTGGACAAGAATTAGCCTAGGGAGGACGAAAATGACCTAATTGTTCATCCAATGACACAAAAATACCTATTGCATGCAAAGGATTGGTTAGAAACCCTAATTGGACAAGAATAAGCCTAGGGAGGTCGAAAATGACCTAATTGTTCATCCAATGACACAAACACAACTATTGGATGCACAAGATTGGTTAAAAACCGTAATTAGACAAGCATAAGCCTAGGGAGGATGAAAATGACCTAAATGTTCATCCAATGACACAAAACACCTATTGGATGCACAAGATTTGTTAAAAAACCTAATTGGACAAGATTAAGTGTAGGGAGGACGAAAATGACCTAAATGTTCATCCAATGACACAAAACACCTAATGGATGCACAAGATTGGTTAAAAACCCTAATTGGACAAGAATTAGCCTAGGGAGGACGAAAAGGACCCAAATTTTCATCCAACGACACAAAAACACCTAATGGATGCACCAGATTGGTTAAAAACCGTAATTGGACTACATTAAGTGTAAGGAGAACGAAAATGACCTAAATGTTCATCCAATGACACAAAATCACCTTATGGATGCACAAGACTGGTTTAATACACTAATTGGACAAGATTAAGTGTAGAGAGGACGAAAATGACGTAAATGTTCATCCAATGACACAAAACACCTATTGGATGCACATGATTGGTTAGAAACCCTAATTGGACTATAATAAGCCTAGGGAGGTCGAAAATGACCTAATTGTTCATCCATTGACACAAACACAACTATTGGATGCACAAGATTGTTTAGAAACCCTAATTGGACAAGAATTAGCCTAGGGAGGACGAAAATGACCTAAATGTTCATTCAATGACACAAAACACCTATTGGATGCACAAGATTGGTTATAAACTCTAATTGGACAAGAATTAGCCTAGGCAGGACGAAAATGACCTAATTGTTCATCCAATGACACAAACACACCTTCTGGATGCACAAGATTGGTTAAAAACCCTAATTGCACCAGAATAAGCCTAGGGAGGTCGAAAATGACCTAATTGTTCATCCAATGACACAAACACAACTATTGGATGCACAAGATTGGTTAGAATCCCTAATTGGACAAGCATAAGACTAGGGAGGATGAAAATGACCTAAATGTTCATCCAATGACACAAAACACCTATTGGATGCACAAGATTGGTTAAAAACCCTAATTGGACAAGAATTAGCCTAGGGAGGACGAAAATGACCCAAATGTTATTCCAATGACACAAAACACCTAATGGATGCACAAGATTGGTTAAAAACCCTAATTGGACTACATTAAGTGTAAGGAGGACGAAAATGACCTAAATGTTCATCCAATGACACAAAACACATATTGGATGCACAAGATTGGTTAGAAACCCTAGTTGGACAAGAATAAGCCTAGGGAGGTCGAAAATGACCTAATTGTTTATCCAATGACACAAACACAACTATTGGATGCACAAGATTGGTTAAAAACCGTAATTGGACAAGCATAAGCCTAGGGAGGATGTAAATGACCTAATTGTTCATCCTATGACACAAAAATACCTATTGTATGCACAAGATTGGTTAGAAACCCTAATTGGACAAGATTAAGTGTAGGGAGGACGAAAATGACATAAAAATCATCCAATGACACAAACACACCAATTGGATGCACAAGATTGGTTAGTAACCCTAATTGGACAAGAATTAGCCTAGGGAGGTCGAAAATGACCTAATTGTTCATCCAATGACACAAACACAACTATTGGATGCACAAGATTGGTTAAAAACCCTAATTGGTCAAGATTAAGTGTAGGGAGGAAGATAATGACCTAAATATTCATCCAATTACACAAAACACCTATTGGATGCACAAGATTGGTTAAAAACCCTAATTGGACAAGAATTAGCCTAGGGAGGACGAAAATGACCTATATGTTCATCCAATGACACAAAAACACCTAATGGATGCACAAGATTGGTTAAAAACCCTAATTGGACAAGAATTAGCCTAGGGAGGACGAAAAGGACCCAAATTTTCATCCAACGACACAAAATCACCTAATGGATGCACAAGATTGGTTAAAAACACTAATTGGACTACATTAAGTGTAGGGGAGAACGAAAATGACCTAAATGTACATCCAATGACACAAAAACACCTACTGGATGCTCAAGATTGGTTAGAAACCTTAATTGGACAAGATTAAGTGTAGGGAGGTCGAAAATGACATAAAAATTATCCAACGACACAAACACACCTATTGGATGCACAAGACAGGTTGAAAATCCTAATTGGACAAGAATTAGCCTAGGGAGGACGAAAATGACCTAAATGTTCATTCAATGACACACAAACACCTAATGGATGCAAAAGATTGGTTAAAAACCCTAATTGGACAAGAATTAGCCTAGGGAGGACGAAAATCACCTAAATGTTCATCCAATGAAACAAAAACACCTTATGGATGCACAAGATTGGTTAAAAACCCTAATTGGACAAGAATTAGCCTAGGGAGGACGAAAATAACCTAAATGTTCATCCAATGACACAAAAACACCTAATGGATGCACAAGATTGGTTAAAAACCCTAATTGGACAAGATTAAGTTTAGGAAGGACGAAAATGACCTAATTGTTCATCCAATGACACAAAACACCTATTGGATGCACAAGATTGGTTAAAAACCCCAATTGGACAAAATTTAGTTTAGGGAGGACGAAAATGACCTAAATGATCATCTAATGACACAAAACACCTATTGGATGCACAAGATTGGTTAAAAACCCTAATTGGACAAGAATTAGCCTAGGGAGGACGAAAATGACCTAATTGTTCATCCAATGACACAAAAATACCTATTGGATGCACAGGATTGGTTAGGAACCCTAATTGGACAAGATTAAGTGTAGGGAGGTCGAAAATGACATATAAATCTTCCAATGACACAAACACACCTATTGGATGCACAAGATTGGTTAAAAACCCTAACTGGACAAGAATTAGCCTAGGGAGGACGAAAATGACCTAAATGTTCATCCAATGACACAAAACACCTAATGGATGCACAAGATTGGTTAAAAACCCTAATTGGACTACATTAAGTGTAAGGAGGACGAAAATGACCTAAATGTTCATCCAATGACCCAAAACACCTATTTGATGCACAAGATTGGTTAAAAACCCTAATTGGACAAGAATTAGCCAAGGGGGGACGAAAATGACGTAATTGTTCATCCAATGACACAAACACACCAATTGGATGCACAAGATTGGTTAGTAACCCTAATTGGACAAGAATAAGCCTAGGGAGGTCGAAAATGACCTAATTGTTCATCCAAGGACACAAACACAACTATTGGATGCACAAGATTGGTTAAAAACCGTAATTGGACAAGCATAAGCCTAGGGAGGATGAAAATGACCTAAATGTTCATCCAATGACACAAAACACCTATTGGATGCACAAGATTGGTTAAAAACCCTAATTGGACAAGATTAAGTGTAGGGAGGACGAAAATGACCTAAATGTTCATCCAATGACACAAAAACACCTAATGGATGCACAAGATCGGTTAAAAACCCTAATTGGACTACATTAAGTGTAAGGAGGACAAAAATGACCTAAATGGTCATCCAATGACACAAAACACCTATTGGATGCACAAGATTGGTTAAAAACCCTAATTGGACAAGAATTAGCATAGGGATGACGAAAATGACCTAATTGTTCATCCAATGACACAAACACAACTATTGGATGCACAAGATTGGTTAGAAACCCTAATTGGACAAGCATAAGCCTAGGGAGGATGAAAATGACCTAAATGTTCATCCAATGACACAAAACACCTATTGGATGCACAAGATTGGTTAAAAACCCTAATTGGACAAGATTAAGTGTAGGGAGGACGAAAATGACCAAAATGTTCATCCAATGACACAAAAACACCTAATGGATGCACAAGATCGGTTAAAAACCCTAATTGGACTACATTAAGTGTAGGGAGGACGAAAATGACCTGAATGGTCATCCAATGACACAAAACACCTATTGGATGCACAAGATTGGTTAAAAACCCTAATTGGACAAGAATTAACATAGGGATGACGAAAATGACCTAATTGTTCATCCAATGACACAAACACAACTATTGGATGCACAAGATTGGTTAGAAACCCTAATTGGACAAGCATAAGCCTAGGGAGGATGAAAATGACCTAAATGTTCATCCAATGACACAAAACACCTATTGGATGCACAAGATTGGTTAAAAACCCTAATTGGACAAGATTAAGTGTAGGGAGGACAAAAATGACCTAAATGTTCATCCAATGACACAAAACACCTAATGGATGCACAAGATTGGTTAAAAACCCTAATTGGACTACATTAAGTGTAGAGAGGACGACAATGACCTGAATGTTCATCCAATGACACAAAACACCTATTGGATGCACAAGATTAATTAAAAACACTAATGGGAGAAGATTAAGTGTAGGGAGGACGAAAATGACCTAAATGTTCATCCACTGGCACAAAACACCTATTGGATGCACAAGATTGGTTAAAAACCCAAATTGGACATGATGAAGTTTACGAAGGACGAAAATGACCTAATTGTTCATCCAATGAGACAAAACACCTATTGGATGCACAAGATTGGTTAAAAACCATAATTGGACAAGATTAAGTGTAGGGAGGACGAAAATGACCCAAATGTTCATCCAATGACACAAAACACCTATTGGATGCACAAGATTGGTTAAAAACCTTAATTGGACAAGAATTAGCCTAGGGAGGACGAAAATGATCTAATTCTTCATCCAATGACACAAAAACACCTATTGGATGTACAAGACTGGTTAAAAACCCTAATTGGACAAGAATTAGCCTTGGGAGGACAAAAATGACCTAATTGTTCATCCAATGACACAAAAATACCTACTGGATGCACAAGATTGGTTAGAAACCTTAATTGGACAAGATTAAGTGTAGGGAGGTCGAAAATGACATAAAAAACATCCAATGACAAAAACACACCTATTGGATGCACAAGATTGGTTAAAAACCCTAATTGGTTAAGATTAAGTGTAGGGAGGACGAAAATGACCTAAATGTTGATCCAATGACACAAAACACCTTATGGATGCACAAGATTGGTTAAAAACCCTAATTGGACTACATTAAGTGTAAGGAGGACGAAAATGACCTAAATGTTCATCCAATAACCCAAAACACATATTTGATGCACAAGATTGGTTAAAAACCCTAATTGGACAAGAATTAGCCAAGGGAGGACGAAAATGACGTAATTGTTCATCCAATGACACAAACACACCAATTGGATGCACAAGATTGGTTAGTAACCCTAATTGGATAAGAATAAGCCTAGGGAGGTCGAAAATGACCTAATTGTTCATCCAATGACACAAACACAACTATTGGATGCACAAGATTGGTTAAAAACCGTAATTGGACAAGCATAAGCCTAGGGAGGATGAAAATGACCTAAATGTTCATCCAATGACACAAAACACCTATTGGATGCACAAGATTGGTTAAAAACCCTAATTGGACAAGATTAAGTGTAGGGAGGACGAAAATGACCTAAATGATCATCCAATGACACAAAACACCTAATGGATGCACAAGATTGGTTAAAAACCCTAATTGGACAAGAATTAGCCTAGGGAGGACGAAAATGACCTAATTGTTCATCCTATGACACAAAAATACCTATTGTATGCACTAGATTGGTTAGAAACCCTAATTCGACAAGATTAAGTGTAGGGAAGTCGAAAATGACATAAAAATCATCCAATGACACAAACACACCAATTGGATGCACAAGATTGGTTAGTAACCCTAATTGGACAAGAATAAGCCTAGGGAGGTCGAAAATGACCTAATTGTTCATCCAATGACACAAACACAACTATTGGATGCACAAGATTGGTTAAAAACCGTAATTGGACAAGCATAAGCCTAGGGAGGATGAAAATGACCTAAATGTTCATCCAATGACACAAAACACCTATTGGATGCACAAGATTGGTTAAAAACCCTAATTGGACAAGATTAAGTGTAGGGAGGACGAAAATGACCTAAATGATCATCCAATGACACAAAACACCTAATGGATGCACAAGATTGGTTAAAAACCCTAATTGGACAAGATTAAGTGTAGGGAAGTCGAAAATGACATAAAAATCATCCAATGACACAAACACACCAATTGGATGCACAAGATTGGTTAGTAACCCTAATTGGACAAGAATAAGCCTAGGGAGGTCGAAAATGACCTAATTGTTCATCCAATGACACAAACACAACTATTGGATGCACAAGATTGGTTAAAAACCCTAATTGGACAAGAATTAGCCTAGGCAAGACGAAAATAACCTAAATGTTCATCCAATGACACAAAAACACCTAATGGATGCACAAGATTGGTTAAAAACCCTAATTGGACAAGAATTAGCCTAGGGAGGACGAAAATGACCTAATTGTTCATCCTATGACACAAAAATACCTATTGTATGCACAAGATTGGTCAGAAACACTAATTGGACAAGATTAAGTGTAGGGAAGTCGAAAATGACATAAAAATCATCCAATGACACAAACACACCAATTGGATGCACAAGATTGGTTAGTAACCCTAATTGGACAAGAATAAGCCTAGGGAGGTCGAAAATGACCTAATTGTTCATCCAATGACACAAACACAACTATTGGATGCACAAGATTGGTTAAAAACCCTAATTGGTCAAGATTAAGTGTAGGGAGGAAGATAAGGAACTAAATGTTCATCCAATTACACAAAACACCTATTGGATGCACAAGATTGGTTAAAAACCCTAATTGGACAAGAATTAGCGTAGGGAGGACGAAAATGACCTAAATGTTCATCCAATGACACAAAAACACCTAATGGATGCACAAGATTGGTTAAAAACCCTAATTGGACAAGAATTAGCCTAGGGAGGACGAAAAGGACCCAAATTTTCATCCAACGACACAAAAACACCTAATGGATGCACAAGATTGGTTAAAAACACTAATTGGACTACATTAAGTGTAGGGGAGAACGAAAATGACCTAAATGTTCATCCAATGACACAAAAACACCTACTGGATGCACAAGATTGGTTAGAAACCTTAATTGGACAAGATTAAGTGTAGGGAGGTCGAAAATGACATAAAAATCATCCAACGACACAAACACACCTATTGGATGCACAAGATTGGTTGAAAACCATAATTGGACAAGAATTAGCCTAGGGAGGACGAAAATGACCTAAATGATCATCCAATGACACACAAACACCTAATGGATGCAAAAGATTGGTTAAAAACCCTAATTGGACAAGAATTAGCCTAGGGAGGACGAAAATCACCTAAATGTTCATCCAATGAAACAAAAACACCTTATGGATGCACAAGATTGGTTAAAAACCCTAATTGGACAAGAATTAGCCTAGGGAGGACGAAAATCACCTAAATGTTCATCAAAACGACACAAAACACATATTGGATGCACAAGATTGGTTAAAAACCCTAATTGGACAAGATTATGTTTAGGAAGGACGAAAATGACCTAATTGTTCATCCAATGACACAAAACACCTATTGGATGCACAAGATTGGTTAAAAACACTAATTGGAGAAGATTAAGTGTAGGGAGGACGAAAATGACCTAAATGTTCATCCACTGACACAAAACACCTATTGGATGCACAAGTTGGTTAAAAACCCAAATTGGACATGATGAAGTTTTCGAAGGACGAAAATGACCTAATTGTTCATCCAATGACACAAGATTGGTTAGTAACCCTAATTGGACAAGAATAAGCCTAGGGAGGTCGAAAATGACCTAATTGTTCATCCAATGATACAAACACAACTATTGGATGCACAAGATTGGTTAAAAACCCTAATTGGTCAAGATTAAGTGTAGGGAGGAAGATAATGACCTAAATGTTCATCCAATTACACAAAACACCTATTGGATGCACAAGATTGGTTAAAAACCCTAATTGGACAAGAATTAGCCTAGGGAGGACGAAAATGACCTAAATGTTCATCCAATGACACAAAAACACCTAATGGATGCACAAGATTGGTTAAAAACCCTAATTGGACAAGAATTAGCCTAGGGAGGACGAAAATGACCTAATTGTTCATCCAATGACACAAACACACCTATTGGATGCACAAGATTGGTTAAAAACCCTAATTGGACAAGAATTAGCCTAGGGAGGACGAAAATGACCTAAATGTTCATCCAATGACACAAAACACCTAATGGATGCACAAGATTGGTTAAAAACCCTAATTGGACTACATTAAGTGTAAGGAGGACGAAAATTACCTAAATGTTCATCGAATGACCCAAAACACCTATTTGATGCACAAGATTGGTTAAAAACCCTAATTGGACAAGAATTAGCCTAGGGAGGACGGAAATGACCTAATTGTTCATCCAATGAACCAAAATACCTATTCGATGCACAAGATTGGTTAAAGACCCTAATTAGACAAGAATTAGCCTAGGGAGGACGAAAATGACCTAATTGTTCATCCAATGACACAAAAATACCTATTGCATGCACATGATTGGTTAGAAACCCTAATTGGACAAGATTAAGTGTAGGGAGGTCGAAAATGACCTAATTGTTCATCCCATGACACAAACACAACTATTGGATGCACAAGATTGGTTAGAAACCCTAATTGGACAAGCATAAGCCTTGGGAGGATGAAAATGACCTAAATGTTCATCCAATGACACAAAACACCTATTGGATGCACAAGATTGGTTAAAAACCCTAATTGGACAAGATTAAGTGTAGGGAGGACAAAAATGACCTAAATGTTCATCCAATGACACAAAACACCTAATGGATGCACAAGATTGGTTAAAAACCCAAATTGGACATGATGAAGTTTACGAAGGACGAAAATGACCTAATTGTTCATCCAATGAAACAAAACACCTATTGGATGCACAAGATTGGTTAAAAACCATAATTGGACAAGATTAAGTGTAGGGAGGACGAAAATGACCCAAATGTTCATCCAATGACACAAAACACCTATTGGATGCACAAGATTGGTTAAAAACCTTAATTGGACAAGAATTAGCCTAGGGAGGACGAAAATGATCTAATTCTTCATCCAATGACACAAAAACACCTATTGGATGTACAAGACTGGTTAAAAACCCTAATTGGACAAGAATTAGCCTTGGGAGGACAAAAATGACCTAATTGTTCATCCAATGACACAAAAATACCTACTGGATGCACAAGATTGGTTAGAAACCTTAATTGGACAAGATTAAGTGTAGGGAGGTCGAAAATGACATAAAAAACATCCAATGACAAAAACACACCTATTGGATGCACAAGATTGGTTAAAAACCCTAATTGGTTAAGATTAAGTGTAGGGAGGACGAAAATGACCTAAATGTTGATCCAATGACACAAAACACCTTATGGATGCACAAGATTGGTTAAAAACCCTAATTGGACTACATTAAGTGTAAGGAGGACGAAAATGACCTAAATGTTCATCCAATAACCCAAAACACATATTTGATGCACAAGATTGGTTAAAAACCCTAATTGGACAAGAATTAGCCAAGGGAGGACGAAAATGACGTAATTGTTCATCCAATGACACAAACACACCAATTGGATGCACAAGATTGGTTAGTAACCCTAATTGGATAAGAATAAGCCTAGGGAGGTCGAAAATGACCTAATTGTTCATCCAATGACACAAACACAACTATTGGATGCACAAGATTGGTTAAAAACCGTAATTGGACAAGCATAAGCCTAGGGAGGATGAAAATGACCTAAATGTTCATCCAATGACACAAAACACCTATTGGATGCACAAGATTGGTTAAAAACCCTAATTGGACAAGATTAAGTGTAGGGAGGACGAAAATGACCTAAATGATCATCCAATGACACAAAACACCTAATGGATGCACAAGATTGGTTAAAAACCCTAATTGGACAAGAATTAGCCTAGGGAGGACGAAAATGACCTAATTGTTCATCCTATGACACAAAAATACCTATTGTATGCACTAGATTGGTTAGAAACCCTAATTGGACAAGATTAAGTGTAGGGAAGTCGAAAATGACGTAAAAATCATCCAATGACACAAACACACCAATTGGATGCACAAGATTGGTTAGTAACCCTAATTGGACAAGAATAAGCCTAGGGAGGTCGAAAATGACCTAATTGTTCATCCAATGATACAAACACAACTATTGGATGCACAAGATTGGTTAAAAACCCTAATTGGTCAAGATTAAGTGTAGGGAGGAAGATAATGACCTAAATGTTCATCCAATTACACAAAACACCTATTGGATGCACAAGATTGGTTAAAAACCCTAATTGGACAAGAATTAGCCTAGGGAGGATGAAAATGACCTAAATGTTCATCCAATGACACAAAACACCTATTGGATGCACAAGATTTGTTAAAAACCCTAATTGGACAAGAATTAGCCTAGGGAGGACGAAAATGACCTAAATGTTCATCCAACGACACAAAAACACCTAATGGATGCACAAGATTGGTTAAACACACTAATTGGACTACATTAAGTGTAGGGGAGAACGAAAATGACCTAAATGTTCATCCAATGACACAAAAACACCTACTGGATGCACAAGATTGGTTAGAAACCGTAATTGGACAAGATTAAGTGTAGGGAGTTCGAAAATGACATAAAAATCATCCAACGACACAAACACACCTATTGGATGCACAAGATTGGTTAAAAACCCTAATTGGACAAGATTAAGTTTAGGAAGGACTAAAATGACCTAATTGTTCATCCAATGACACAAAACACCAATTGGATGCACAAGATTGGTTAAAAACTCCAATTGGACAAGATTTAGTTTAGGGAGGACGAAAATGACCTAAATGATCATCTAATGACACAAAACACCTATTGGATGCACAAGATTGGTTAAAAACCCTAATTGGACAAGAATTAGCCTAGGGAGGACGAAAATGACCTAATTGTTCATCCAATGACACAAAAATACCTATTGGATGCACAGGATTGGTTAGGAACCGTAATTGGACAAGATTAAGTGTAGGGAGGTCGAAAATGACATATAAATCTTCCAATGACACAAACACACCTATTGGATGCACAAGATTGGTTAAAAACCCTAATTGGACAAGAATTAGCCTAGGGAGGACGAAAATGACCTAAATGTTCATCCAATGACACAAAACACCTAATGGATGCACAAGATTGGTTAAAAACCCTAATTGGACTACATTAAGTGTAAGGAGGACGAAAATGACCTAAATG
>JBBPBS010000604.1:2303320-2314055 GCA_037974835.1 Cicer judaicum | reverse complement strand
CACAAGATTGGTTAGAAACCGTAATTGGACAAGATTAAGTGTAGGGAGTTCGAAAATGACATAAAAATCATCCAACGACACAAACACACCTATTGGATGCACAAGATTGGTTAAAAACCCTAATTGGACAAGATTAAGTTTAGGAAGGACTAAAATGACCTAATTGTTCATCCAATGACACAAAACACCAATTGGATGCACAAGATTGGTTAAAAACTCCAATTGGACAAGATTTAGTTTAGGGAGGACGAAAATGACCTAAATGATCATCTAATGACACAAAACACCTATTGGATGCACAAGATTGGTTAAAAACCCTAATTGGACAAGAATTAGCCTAGGGAGGACGAAAATGACCTAATTGTTCATCCAAGACACAAAAATACCTATTGGATGCACAGGATTGGTTAGGAACCGTAATTGGACAAGATTAAGTGTAGGGAGGTCGAAAATGACATATAAATCTTCCAATGACACAAACACACCTATTGGATGCACAAGATTGGTTAAAAACCCTAATTGGACAAGAATTAGCCTAGGGAGGACGAAAATGACCTAAATGTTCATCCAATGACACAAAACACCTAATGGATGCACAAGATTGGTTAAAAACCCTAATTGGACTACATTAAGTGTAAGGAGGACAAAAATGACCTAAATGTTCATCCAACGACCCAAAACACCTATTTGATGCACAAGATTGGTTAAAAACCCTAATTGGACAAGAATTAGCCTAAGGAGAACGAAAATAACCTAATTGTTCATGCAATGACACAAAACACCTATTGGATGCACAAGATTGGTTAAAGACCCCTATTGGACAAGAATTAGCCAAGGGAGGACGAAAATGACGTAATTGTTCATCCAATGACACAAACACACCAATTGGATGCACAGGATTGGTTAGTAACCCTAATTGGATAAGAATAAGCCTAGGGAGGTCGAAAATGACCTAATTGATCATCCAATGACACAAACACAACTATTGGATGCACAAGATTGGTTAAAAACCGTAATTGGACAAGCATAAGCCTAGGGAGGATGAAAATGACCTAAATGTTCATCCAATGACACAAAACACCTATTGGATGCACAAGATTGGTTAAAAACCCTAATTGGACAAGATTAAGTGTTGGGAGGACGAAAATGACCTAAATGATCATCCAATGACACAAAACACCTAATGGATGCACAAGATTGGTTAAAAACCCTAATTGGACAAGAATTAGCCTAGGGAGGACGAAAATGACCTAATTGTTCATCCTATGACACAAAAATACCTATTGTATGCACTAGATTGGTTAGAAACCCTAATTCGACAAGATTAAGTGTAGGGAAGTCGAAAATGACATAAAAATCATCCAATGACACAAACACACCAATTGGATGCACAAGATTGGTTAGTAACCCTAATTGGACAAGAATAAGCCTAGGGAGGTCGAAAATGACCTAATTGTTCATCCAATGATACAAACACAACTATTGGATGCACAAGATTGGTTAAAAACCCTAATTGGACAAGATTAAGTGTAGGGAGGAAGATAATGACCTAAATGTTCATCCAATTACACAAAACACCTATTGGATGCACAAGATTGGTTAAAAACCCTAATTGGACAAGAATTAGCCTAGGGAGGACGAAAATGACCAAAATGTTCATCCAATGACACAAAAACACCTAATGGATGCACAAGATTGGTTAAAAACCCTAATTGGACTAGAATTAGCCTAGGGAGGACGAAAAGGACCCATATTTTCATCCAACGACACAAAAACACCTAATGGATGCACAAGATTGGTTAAAAACACTAATTGGACTACATTAAGTGTAGGGGAGAACGAAAATGACCTAAATGTTCATCCAATGACACAAAAACACCTACTGGATGCACAAGATTGGTTACAAACCTTAATTGGACAAGATTAAGTGTAGGGAGGTCGAAAATGACATAAAAATCATCCAACGACACAAACACACCTATTGGATGCACAAGATTGGTTAAAAACCCTAATTGGACAAGATTAAGTTTAGGAAGGACGAAAATGACCTAATTGTTCATCCAATGACACAAAACACCAATTGGATGCACAAGATTGGTTAAAAACCCCAATTGGACAAGATTTAGTTTAGGGAGGACGAAAATGACCTAAATGTTCATCCAATGACACAAAAACACCTAATGGATGCACAAGATTGGTTAAAAACCCTAATTGGACAAGAATTAGCCTAGGGAGGACGAAAATGACCTAATTGTTCATCCTATGACACAAAAATACCTATTGTATGCACAAGATTGGTTAGAAACCCTAATTGGACAAGATTAAGTGTAGGGAAGTCGAAAATGACATAAAAATCATCCAATGACACAAACACACCAATTGGATGCACAAGATTGGTTAGTAACCCTAATTGGACAAGAATAAGCCTAGGGAGGTCGAAAATGACCTAATTGTTCATCCAATGACACAAACACACCTATTGGATGCACAAGATTGGTTAAAAACCCTAATTGGTCAAGATTAAGTGTAGGGAGGAAGATAATGACCTAAATGTTCATCCAATTACACAAAACACCTATTGGATGCACAAGATTGGTTAAAAACCCTAATTGGACAAGAATTAGCCTAGGGAGGACGAAAATGACCAAAATGTTCATCCAATGACACAAAAACACCTAATGGATGCACAAGATTGGTTAAAAACCCTAATTGGACAAGAATTAGCCTAGGGAGATCGAAAAGGACCCAAATTTTCATCCAATGACACAAAAACACCTAATGGATGCACAAGATTGGTTAAAAACACTAATTGGACTACATTAAGTGTAGGGGAGAACGAAAGTGACCTAAATGTTCATCCAATGACACAAAAACACCTACTGGATGCACAAGATTGGTTAGAAACCTTAATTGGACAAGATTAAGTGTAGGGAGGTCGAAAATGACATAAAAATCATCCAACGACACAAACACACCTATTGGATGCACAAGATTGGTTGAAAACCCTAATTGGACAAGAATTAGCCTTGGGAGGACGAAAATGACCTAAATGATCATCCAATGACACACAAACACCTAATGGATGCAAAAGATTGGTTAAAAACCCTAATTGGACAAGAATTAGCCTAGGGAGGACGAAAATCACCTAAATGTTCATCCAATGAAACAAAAACACCTTATGGATGCACATGATTGGTTAAAAACCCTAATTGGACAAGAATTAGCCTAGGGAGAACGAAAATGACCTAATTGTTCATCCAATGACACAAAAATACCTATTGGATGCACAGGATTTGTTAGGAACCCTAATTGGACAAGATTAAGTGTAGGGAGGTCGAAAATGACATATAAATCTTCCAATGACACAAACACACCTATTGGATGCACAAGATTGGTTAAAAACCCTAATTGGTTAAGATTAAGTGTTGGGAGGACGAAAATGACCTAAATGTTGATCCAATAACACAAAACACCTATTGGATGCACAAATTGGTTAAAAACCCTAATTGGACAAGAATTAGCCTAGGCAAGACGAAAATAACCTAAATGTTCATCCAATGACACAAAAACACCTAATGGATGCACAAGATTGGTTAAAAACCCTAATTGGACAAGAATTAGCCTAGGGAGGACGAAAATGACCTAATTGTTCATCCTATGACACAAAAATACCTATTGTATGCACAAGATTGGTTAGAAACCCTAATTGGACAAGATTAAGTGTAGGGAGGTCGAAAATGACATATAAATCTTCCAATGACACAAACACACCTATTGGATGCACAAGATTGGTTAAAAACCCTAATTGGACAAGAATTAGCCTAGGGAGGACGAAAATGACCTAAATGTTCATCCAATGACACAAAACACCTAATGGATGCACAAGATTGGTTAAAAACCCTAATTGGACTACATTAAGTGTAAGGAGGACGAAAATGACCTAAATGTTCATCCAATGACCCAAAACACCTATTTGATGCACAAGATTGGTTAAAAACCCTAATTGGACAAGAATTAGCCTAGGGAGGACGAAAATGACCTAATTGTTCATCCAATGACACAAAACACCTATTGGATGCACAAGATTGGTTAAAGACCCCAATTGGACAAGAATTAGCCTAGGGAGGACGAAAATGACCTAATTGTTCATCCAATGACACAGAAATACCTATTGCATGCACAGGATTGGTTAGAAACCCTAATTGGACAAGATTAAGTGTAGGGAGGTCGAAAATGACCTAATTGTTCATCCAATGACACAAACACAACTATTGGATGCACAAGATTGGTTAGAAACCCTAATTGGACAAGCATAAGCCTAGGGAGGATGAAAATGACCCAAATGTTCATCCAATGACACAAAACACCTATTGGATGCACAAGATTGGTTAAAAACCCTAATTGGACAAGATTAAGTGTAGGGAGGACAAAAATGACCTAAATGTTCATCCAATGACACAAAACACCTAATGGATGCACAAGATTGGTTAAAAACCCAAATTGGACATGATGAAGTTTACGAAGGACGAAAATGACCTAATTGTTCATCCAATGAAACAAAACACCTATTGGATGCACAAGATTGGTTAAAAACCATAATTGGACAAGATTAAGTGTAGGGAGGACGAAAATGACCCAAATGTTCATCCAATGACACAAAACACCTATTGGATGCACAAGATTGGTTAAAAACCTTAATTGGACAAGAATTAGCCTAGGGAGGACGAAAATGATCTAATTCTTCATCCAATGACACAAAAACACCTATTGGATGTACAAGACTGGTTAAAAACCCTAATTGGACAAGAATTAGCCTTGGGAGGACAAAAATGACCTAATTGTTCATCCAATGACACAAAAATACCTACTGGATGCACAAGATTGGTTAGAAACCTTAATTGGACAAGATTAAGTGTAGGGAGGTCGAAAATGACATAAAAAACATCCAATGACAAAAACACACCTATTGGATGCACAAGATTGGTTAAAAACCCTAATTGGTTAAGATTAAGTGTAGGGAGGACGAAAATGACCTAAATGTTGATCCAATGACACAAAACACCTTATGGATGCACAAGATTGGTTAAAAACCCTAATTGGACTACATTAAGTGTAAGGAGGACGAAAATGACCTAAATGTTCATCCAATAACCCAAAACACATATTTGATGCACAAGATTGGTTAAAAACCCTAATTGGACAAGAATTAGCCAAGGGAGGACGAAAATGACGTAATTGTTCATCCAATGACACAAACACACCAATTGGATGCACAAGATTGGTTAGTAACCCTAATTGGATAAGAATAAGCCTAGGGAGGTCGAAAATGACCTAATTGTTCATCCAATGACACAAACACAACTATTGGATGCACAAGATTGGTTAAAAACCGTAATTGGACAAGCATAAGCCTAGGGAGGATGAAAATGACCTAAATGTTCATCCAATGACACAAAACACCTATTGGATGCACAAGATTGGTTAAAAACCCTAATTGGACAAGATTAAGTGTAGGGAGGACGAAAATGACCTAAATGATCATCCAATGACACAAAACACCTAATGGATGCACAAGATTGGTTAAAAACCCTAATTGGACAAGAATTAGCCTAGGGAGGACGAAAATGACCTAATTGTTCATCCTATGACACAAAAATACCTATTGTATGCACTAGATTGGTTAGAAACCCTAATTGGACAAGATTAAGTGTAGGGAAGTCGAAAATGACGTAAAAATCATCCAATGACACAAACACACCAATTGGATGCACAAGATTGGTTAGTAACCCTAATTGGACAAGAATAAGCCTAGGGAGGTCGAAAATGACCTAATTGTTCATCCAATGATACAAACACAACTATTGGATGCACAAGATTGGTTAAAAACCCTAATTGGTCAAGATTAAGTGTAGGGAGGAAGATAATGACCTAAATGTTCATCCAATTACACAAAACACCTATTGGATGCACAAGATTGGTTAAAAACCCTAATTGGACAAGAATTAGCCTAGGGAGGACGAAAATGACCTAAATGTTCATCCAATGACACAAAAACACCTAATGGATGCACAAGATTGGTTAAAAACCCTAATTGGACAAGAATTAGCCTAGGGAGGACGAAAAGGACCCAAATTTTCATCCAACGACACAAAAACACCTAATGGATGCACAAGATTGGTTAAACACACTAATTGGACTACATTAAGTGTAGGGGAGAACGAAAATGACCTAAATATTCATCCAATGACACAAAAACACCTACTGGATGCACAAGATTGGTTAGAAACCTTAATTGGACAAGATTAAGTGTAGGGAGGTCGAAAATGACATAAAAATCATCCAACGACACAAACACACCTATTGGATGCACAAGATTGGTTAAAAACCCTAATTGGACAAGATTAAGTTTAGGAAGGACTAAAATGACCTAATTGTTCATCCAATGACACAAAACACCAATTGGATGCACAAGATTGGTTAAAAACCCCAATTGGACAAAATTTAGTTTAGGGAGGACGAAAATGACCTAAATGATCATCTAATGACACAAAACACCTATTGGATGCACAAGATTGGTTAAAAACCCTAATTGGACAAGAATTAGCCTAGGGAGGACGAAAATGACCTAATTGTTCATCCAATGACACAAAAATACCTATTGGATGCACAGGATTGGTTAGGAACCCTAATTGGACAAGATTAAGTGTAGGGAGGTCGAAAATGACATATAAATCTTCCAATGACACAAACACACCTATTGGATGCACAAGATTGGTTAAAAACCCTAACTGGACAAGAATTAGCCTAGGGAGGACGAAAATGACCTAAATGTTCATCCAATGACACAAAACACCTAATGGATGCACAAGATTGGTTAAAAACCCTAATTGGACTACATTAAGTGTAAGGAGGACGAAAATGACCTAAATGTTCATCCAATGACCCAAAACACCTATTTGATGCACAAGATTGGTTAAAAACCCTAATTGGACAAGAATTAGCCAAGGGGGGACGAAAATGACGTAATTGTTCATCCAATGACACAAACACACCAATTGGATGCACAAGATTGGTTAGTAACCCTAATTGGACAAGAATAAGCCTAGGGAGGTCGAAAATGACCTAATTGTTCATCCAAGGACACAAACACAACTATTGGATGCACAAGATTGGTTAAAAACCGTAATTGGACAAGCATAAGCCTAGGGAGGATGAAAATGACCTAAATGTTCATCCAATGACACAAAACACCTATTGGATGCACAAGATTGGTTAAAAACCCTAATTGGACAAGATTAAGTGTAGGGAGGACGAAAATGACCTAAATGTTCATCCAATGACACAAAAACACCTAATGGATGCACAAGATCGGTTAAAAACCCTAATTGGACTACATTAAGTGTAAGGAGGACAAAAATGACCTAAATGGTCATCCAATGACACAAAACACCTATTGGATGCACAAGATTGGTTAAAAACCCTAATTGGACAAGAATTAGCATAGGGATGACGAAAATGACCTAATTGTTCATCCAATGACACAAACACAACTATTGGATGCACAAGATTGGTTAGAAACCCTAATTGGACAAGCATAAGCCTAGGGAGGATGAAAATGACCTAAATGTTCATCCAATGACACAAAACACCTATTGGATGCACAAGATTGGTTAAAAACCCTAATTGGACAAGATTAAGTGTAGGGAGGACAAAAATGACCTAAATGTTCATCCAATGACACAAAACACCTAATGGATGCACAAGATTGGTTAAAAACCCAAATTGGACATGATGAAGTTTACGAAGGACGAAAATGACCGAATTGTTCATCCAATGAAACAAAACACCTATTGGATGCACAAGATTGGTTAAAAACCATAATTGGACAAGATTAACTGTAGGGAGGACGAAAATGACCCAAATGTTCATCCAATGACACAAAACACCTATTGGATGCACAAGATTGGTTAAAAACCTTAATTGGACAAGAATTAGCCTAGGGAGGACGAAAATGACCTAATTGTTCATCCAATGACACAAAAACACCTATTGGATGTACAAGACTGGTTAAAAACCCTAATTGGACAAGAATTAGCCTAGGGAGGACAAAAATGACCTAATTGTTCATCCAATGACACAAAAACACCTACTGGATGCACAAGATTGGTTAGAAACCTTAATTGGACAAGATTAAGTGTCGGGAGGTCGAAAATGACATAAAAATCATCCAATGACACAAACACACCTATTGGATGCACA
This sequence comes from Cicer judaicum, assembly GCA_037974835.1. Lineage (NCBI taxonomy): Eukaryota > Viridiplantae > Streptophyta > Magnoliopsida > Fabales > Fabaceae > Cicer > Cicer judaicum. Next base: position 2,305,796 of record JBBPBS010000604.1, on the reverse strand, counting down.
AGATTGGTTAAAAACCCTAATTGGACAAGAATTAGCCTAGGGAGGACGAAAATGACCTAAATGTTCATCCAATGACACAAAACACCTAATGGATGCACAAGATTGGTTAAAAACCCTAATTGGACTACATTAAGTGTAAGGAGGACGAAAATGACCTAAATGTTCATCCAATGACACAAAACACCTATTGGATGCACAAGATTGGTTAAAAACCCTAATTGGACAAGAATTAGCCAAGGGAGGACGAAAAAGACGTAATTGTTCATCCAATGACACAAACACACCAATTGGATGCACAAGATTGGTTAGTAACCCTAATTGGACAAGAATAAGCCTAGGGAGGTCGAAAATGACCTAATTGTTCATCCAATGACACAAACACAACTATTGGATGCACAAGATTGGTTAAAAACCGTAATTGGACAAGCATAAGCCTAGGGAGGATGAAAATGACCTAAATGTTCATCCAATGACACAAAACACCTATTGGATGCACAAGATTGGTTAAAAACCCTAATTGGACAAGATTAAGTGTAGGGAGGACGAAAATGACCTAAATGATCATCCAATGACACAAAACACCTAATGGATGCACAAGATTGGTTAAAAACCCTAATTGGACAAGATTAAGTGTAGGGAAGTCGAAAATGACATAAAAATCATCCAATGACACAAACACACCAATTGGATGCACAAGATTGGTTAGTAACCCTAATTGGACAAGAATAAGCCTAGGGAGGTCGAAAATGACCTAATTGTTCATCCAATGATACAAACACAACTATTGGATGCACAAGATTGGTTAAAAACCCTAATTGGTCAAGATTAAGTGTAGGGAGGAAGATAATGACCTAAATGTTCATCCAATTACACAAAACACCTATTGGATGCACAAGATTGGTTAAAAACCCTAATTGGACAAGAATTAGCCTAGGGAGGACGAAAATGACCTAATTGTTCATCCTATGACACAAAAATACCTATTGTATGCACTAGATTGGTTAGAAACCCTAATTGGACAAGATTAAGTGTAGGGAAGTCGAAAATGACGTAAAAATCATCCAATGACACAAACACACCAATTGGATGCACAAGATTGGTTAGTAACCCTAATTGGACAAGAATAAGCCTAGGGAGGTCGAAAATGACCTAATTGTTCATCCAATGATACAAACACAACTATTGGATGCACAAGATTGGTTAAAAACCCTAATTGGTCAAGATTAAGTGTAGGGAGGAAGATAATGACCTAAATGTTCATCCAATTACACAAAACACCTATTGGATGCACAAGATTGGTTAAAAACCCTAATTGGACAAGAATTAGCCTAGGGAGGACGAAAATGACCTAAATGTTATTCCAATGACACAAAACACCTAATGGATGCACAAGATTAGTTAAAAACCCTAATTGGACTACATTAAGTGTAAGGAGGACGAAAATGACCTAAATGTTCATCCAATGACCCAAAACACCTATTGGATGCACAAGATTGGTTAAAAACCCTAATTGGACAAGAATTAGCCAAGGGAGGACGAAAAAGACGTAATTGTTCATCCAATGACACAAACACACCAATTGGATGCACAAGATTGGTTAGTAACCCTAATTGGACAAGAATAAGCCTAGGGAGGTCGAAAATGACCTAATTGTTCATCCAATGACACAAACACAACTATTGGATGCACAAGATTGGTTAAAAACCGTAATTGGACAAGCATAAGCCTAGGGAGGATGAAAATGACCTAAATGTTCATCCAATGACACAAAACACCTATTGGATGCACAAGATTGGTTAAAAACCCTAATTGGACAAGATTAAGTGTAGGGAGGACGAAAATGACCTAAATGATCATCCAATGACACAAAACACCTAATGGATGCACAAGATTGGTTAAAAACCCTAATTGGACAAGAATTAGCCTAGGGAGGACGAAAATGACCTAATTGTTCATCCTATGACACAAAAATACCTATTGTATGCACTAGATTGGTTAGAAACCCTAATTCGACAAGATTAAGTGTAGGGAAGTCAAAAATGACATAAAAATCATCCAATGACACAAACACACCAATTGGATGCACAAGATTGGTTAGTAACCCTAATTGGACAAGAATAAGCCTAGGGAGGTCGAAAATGACCTAATTGTTCATCCAATGATACAAACACAACTATTGGATGCACAAGATTGGTTAAAAACCCTAATTGGTCAAGATTAAGTGTAGGGAGGAAGATAATGACCTAAATGTTCATCCAATTACACAAAACACCTATTGGATGCACAAGATTGGTTAAAAACCCTAATTGGACAAGAATTAGCCTAGGGAGGATGAAAATGACCTAAATGTTCATCCAATGACACAAAACACCTATTGGATGCACAAGATTTGTTAAAAACCCTAATTGGACAAGAATTAGCCTAGGGAGGACGAAAATGACCTAAATGTTCATCCAACGACACAAAAACACCTAAT
>JBBPBS010000604.1:2148567-2294426 GCA_037974835.1 Cicer judaicum | reverse complement strand
AGAATAAGCCTAGGGAGGTCGAAAATGACCTAATTGTTCATCCAATGATACAAACACAACTATTGGATGCACAAGATTGGTTAAAAACCCTAATTGGTCAAGATTAAGTGTAGGGAGGAAGATAATGACCTAAATGTTCATCCAATTACACAAAACACCTATTGGATGCACAAGATTGGTTAAAAACCCTAATTGGACAAGAATTAGCCTAGGGAGGACGAAAATGACCTAAATGTTCATCCAATGACACAAAAACACCTAATGGATGCACAAGATTGGTTAAAAACCCTAATTGGACAAGAATTAGCCTAGGGAGGACGAAAAGGACCCAAATTTTCATCCAACGACACAAAAACACCTAATGGATGCACAAGATTGGTTAAACACACTAATTGGACTACATTAAGTGTAGGGGAGAACGAAAATGACCTAAATGTTCATCAAATGACACAAAAACACCTACTGGATGCAGAAGATTGGTTAGAAACCTTAATTGGACAAGATTAAGTGTAGGGAGGTCGAAAATGACATAAAAATCATCCAACGACACGAACACACCTATTGGATGCACAAGATTGGTTAAAAACCCTAATTGGACAAGATTAAGTTTAGGAAGGACTAAAATGACCTAATTGTTCATCCAATGACACAAAACACCAATTGGATGCACAAGATTGGTTAAAAACCCCAATTGGACAAGATTTAGTTTAGGGAGGACGAAAATGACCTAAATGATCATCTAATGACACAAAACACCTATTGGATGCACAAGATTGGTTAAAAACCCTAATTGGACAAGAATTAGCCTAGGGAGGACGAAAATGACCTAATTGTTCATCCAATGACACAAAAATACCTATTGGATGCACAGGATTGGTTAGGAACCGTAATTGGACAAGAGTAAGTGTAGGGAGGTCGAAAATGACATATAAATCTTCCAATGACACAAACACACCTATTGGATGCACAAGATTGGTTAAAAACCCTAATTCGACAAGAATTAGCCTAGGGAGGACGAAAATGACCTAAATGTTCATCCAATGACACAAAACACCTAATGGATGCACAAGATTGGTTAAAAACCCTAATTGGACTACATTAAGTGTAAGGAGGACGAAAATGACCTAAATGTTCATCCAATGACCCAAAACACCTATTTGATGCACAAGATTGGTTAAAAACCCTAATTGGACAAGAATTAGCCTAAGGAGAACGAAAATAACCTAATTGTTCATGCAATGACACAAAACACCTATTGGATGCACAAGATTGGTTAAAGACCCTAATTGGACAAGAATTAGCCTAGGGAGCACGAAAATGACCTAATTGTTCATCCAATGACACAAAAATACCTATTGCAAGCATAGGATTGGTTAGAAACCCTAATTGGACAAGATTAAGTGTAGGGAGGTCGAAAATGACCTAATTGTTCATCCAATGACACAAACACAACAATTGGATGCACAAGATTGGTTAGAAACCCTAATTGGACAAGCATAAGCCTAGGGAGGATGAAAATGACCTAAATGTTCATCCAATGACACAAAACACCTATTGGATGCACAAGATTGGTTAAAAACCCTAATTGGACAAGACTAAGTGTAGGGAGGACAAAAATGACCTAAATGTTCATCCAATGACACAAAACACCTAATGGATGCACAAGATTGGTTAAAAACCCTAATTGGACTACATTAAGTGTAGAGTGGACGACAATGACCTGAATGTTCATCCAATGACACAAAACACCTATTGGATGCCCAAGATTAATTAAAAACACTAATTGGAGAAGATTAAGTGTAGGGAGGACGAAAATGACCAAAATGTTCATCCACTGACACAAAACACCTATTGGATGCACAAGTTGGTTAAAAACCCAAATTGGACATGATGAAGTTTACGAAGGACGAAAATGACCTAATTGTTCATCCAATGAAACAAAACACCTATTGGATGCACAAGATTGGTTAAAAACCATAATTGGACAAGATTAAGTGTAGGGAGGACGAAAATGAACCAAATGTTCATCCAATGACACAAAACACCTATTGGATGCACAAGATTGGTTAAAAACCTTAATTGGACAAGAATTAGCCTAGCGAGGACGAAAATGACCTAATTGTTCATCCAATGACACAAAAACACCTATTGGATGTACAAGACTGGTTAAAAACCCTAATTGGACAAGAATTAGCCTAGGGAGGACAAAAATGACCTAATTGTTCATCCAATGACACAAAAACACCTACTGGATGCACAAGATTGGTTAGAAACCTTAATTGGACAAGATTAAGTGTAGGGAGGTCGAAAATGACATAAAAATCATCCAATGATAAAAACACACCTATTGGATGCACAAGATTGGTTAAAAACCCTAATTGGTTAAGATTAAGTGTAGGGAGGACGAAAATGACCTAAATGTTGATCCAATGACACAAAACACCTATTGGATGCACAAGATTGGTTAAAAACCCTAATTGGACAAGAATTAGCCTAGGCAAGACGAAAATAACCTAAATGTTCATCCAATGACACAAAAACACCTAATGGATGCACAAGATTGGTTAAGAACCCTAATTGGACAAGAATTAGCCTAGGGAGGACGAAAATGACCTAATTGTTCATCCTATGACACAAAAATACCTATTGTATGCACAAGATTGGTTAGAAACACTAATTGGACAAGATTAAGTGTAGGGAAGTCGAAAATGACATAAAAATCATCCAATGACACAAACACACCAATTAGATGCACAAGATTGGTTAGTAACCCTAATTGGACCAGAATAAGCCTAGGGAGGTCGAAAATGACCTAATTGTTCATCCAATGATACAAACACAACTATTGGATGCACAAGATTGGTTAAAAACCCTAATTGGTCAAGATTAAGTGTAGGGAGGAAGATAATGACCTAAATGTTCATCCAATTACACAAAACACCTATTGGATGCACAAGATTGGTTAAAAACCCTAATTGGACAAGAATTAGCCTAGGGAGGACGAAAATGACCTAAATGTTCATCCAATGACACAAAAACACCTAATGGATGCACAAGATTGGTTAAAAACCCTAATTGGACTAGAATTAGCCTAGGGAGGACGAAAAGGACCCAAATTTTCATCCAACGACACAAAAACACCTAATGGATGCACAAGATTGGTTAAAAACACTAATTGTACTACATTAAGTGTAGGGGAGAACGAAAATGACCTAAATGTTCATCCAATGACACAAAAAAAACCTACTGGATGCACAAGATTGGTTAGAAACCTTAATTGGACAAGATTAAGTGTAGGGAGGTCGAAAATGACATAAAAATCATCCAACGACACAAACACACCTATTGGATGCACAAGATTGGTTAAAAACCCTAATTGGACAAGATTAAGTTTAGGAAGGACGAAAATGACCTAATTGTTCATCCAATGACACAAAACACCAATTGGATGCACAAGATTGGTTAAAAACCCCAATTGGACAAGATTTAGTTTAGGGAGGACGAAAATGACCTAATTGTTCATCCAATGACACAGAAATACCTATTGCATGCACAGGATTGGTTAGAAACCCTAATTGGACAAGATTAAGTGTAGGGAGGTCGAAAATGACCTAATTGTTCATCCAATGACACAAACACAACTATTGGATGCACAAGATTGGTTAGAAACCCTAATTGGACAAGCATAAGCCTAGGGAGGATGAAAATGACCCAAATGTTCATCCAATGACACAAAACACCTATTGGATGCACAAGATTGGTTAAAAACCCTAATTGGACAAGATTAAGTGTAGGGAGGACAAAAATGACCTAAATGTTCATCCAATGACACAAAACACCTAATGGATGCACAAGATTGGTTAAAAACCCAAATTGGACATGATGAAGTTTACGAAGGACGAAAATGACCGAATTGTTCATCCAATGAAACAAAACACCTATTGGATGCACAAGATTGGTTAAAAACCATAATTGGACAAGATTAACTGTAGGGAGGACGAAAATGACCCAAATGTTCATCCAATGACACAAAACACCTATTGGATGCACAAGATTGGTTAAAAACCTTAATTGGACAAGAATTAGCCTAGGGAGGACGAAAATGACCTAATTGTTCATCCAATGACACAAAAACACCTATTGGATGTACAAGACTGGTTAAAAACCCTAATTGGACAAGAATTAGCCTAGGGAGGACAAAAATGACCTAATTGTTCATCCAATGACACAAAAACACCTACTGGATGCACAAGATTGGTTAGAAACCTTAATTGGACAAGATTAAGTGTAGGGAGGTCGAAAATGACATAAAAATCATCCAATGACACAAACACACCTATTGGATGCACAAGATTGGTTAAAAACCCTAATTGGTTAAGATTAAGTGTTGGGAGGACGAAAATGACCAAAATGTTGATCCAATAACACAAAACACCTATTGGATGCACAAGATTGGTTAAAAACCCTAATTGGACAAGATTTAGCCTAGGCAAGACGAAAATAACCTAAATGTTCATCCAATGACACAAAAACACCTAATGGATGCACAAGATTGGTTAAAAACCCTAATTGGACAAGAATTAGCCTAGGGAGGACGAAAATGACCTAATAGTTCATCCTATGACACAAAAATACCTATTGTATGCACAAGATTGGTTAGAAACCCTAATTGGACAAGATTAAGTGTAGGGAAGTCGAAAATGACATAAAAATCATCCAATGACACAAACACACCAATTGGATGCACAAGATTGGTTAGTAACCCTAATTGGACAAGAATAAGCCTAGGGAGGTCGAAAATGACCTAATTGTTCATCCAATGACACAAACACAACTATTGGATGCACAAGATTGGTTAAAAACCCTAATTGGTCAAGATTAAGTGTAGGGAGGAAGATAATGACCTAAATGTTCATCCAATTACACAAAACACCTATTGGATGCACAAGATTGGTTAAAAACCCTAATTGGACAAGAATTAGCCTAGGGAGGACGAAAATGACCTAAATGTTCATCCAATGACACACAAACACCTATTGGATGCACAAGATTGGTTAAAAACCCTAATTGGACAAGAATTAGCCTAGGGAGATCGAAAAGGACCCAAATTTTCATCCAACGACACAAAAACACCTAATGGATGCACAAGATTGGTTAAAAACACTAATTGGACTACATTAAGTGTAGGGGAGAACGAAAGTGACTTAAATGTTCATCCAATGACACAAAAACACCTACTGGATGCACAAGATTGGTTAGAAACCTTAATTGGACAAGATTAAGTGTAGGGAGGTCGAAAATGACATAAAAATCATCCAACGACACAAACACACCTATTGGATGCACAAGATTGGTTGAAAACCCTAATTGGACAAGAATTAGCCTTGGGAGGACGAAAATGACCTAAATGATCATCCAATGACACACAAACACCTAATGGATGCAAAAGATTGGTTAAAAACCCTAATTGGACAAGAATTAGCCTAGGGAGGACGAAAATCACCTAAATGTTCATCCAATGAAACAAAAACACCTTATGGATGCACATGATTGGTTAAAAACCCTAATTGGACAAGAATTAGCCTAGGGAGAACGAAAATCACGTAAATGTTCATCAAAACGACACAAAACACATATTGGATGCACAAGATTGGTTAAAAACCCTAATTCGACAAGAATTAGCCTAGGGAGGACGAAAATGACCTAATTGTTCATCCAATGACACAAAAATACCTATTGGATGCACAGGATTTGTTAGGAACCCTAATTGGACAAGATTAAGTGTAGGGAGGTCGAAAATGACATATAAATCTTCCAATGACACAAACACACCTATTGGATGCACAAGATTGGTTAAAAACCCTAATTGGTTAAGATTAAGTGTTGGGAGGACGAAAATGACCTAAATGTTGATCCAATAACACAAAACACCTATTGGATGCACAAGATTGGTTAAAAACCCTAATTGGACAAGAAATAGCCTAGGCAAGACGAAAATAACCTAAATGTTCATCCAATGACACAAAAACACCTAATGGATGCACAAGATTGGTTAAAAACCCTAATTGGACAAGAATTAGCCTAGGGAGGACGAAAATGACCTAATTGTTCATCCTATGACACAAAAATACCTATTGTATGCACAAGATTGGTTAGAAACCCTAATTGGACAAGATTAAGTGTAGGGAAGTCGAAAATGACATAAAAATCATCCAATGACACAAACACACCAATTGGATGCACAAGATTGGTTAGTAACCCTAATTGGACAAGAATAAGCCTAGGGAGGTCGAAAATGACCTAATTGTTCATCCAATGACACAAACACAACTATTGGATGCACAAGATTGGTTAAAAACCCTCATTGGTCAAGATTAAGTGTAGGGAGGAAGATAATGACCTAAATGTTCATCCAATTACACAAAACACCTATTGGATGCACAAGATTGGTTAAAAACCCTAATTGGACAAGAATTAGCCTAGGGAGGACGAAAATGACCTAAATGTTCATCCAATGACACAAAAACACCTAATGGATGCACAAGATTGGTTAAAAACCCTAATTGGACTAGAATTAGCCTAGGGAGGACGAAAATGACCTAAATGTTCATCCAATGACACAAAAACACCTACTGGATGCACAAGATTGGTTAGAAACCTTAATTGGACAAGATTAAGTGTAGGGAGGTCGAAAATGACATAAAAATCATCCAACGACACCAACACACCTATTGGATGCACAAGATTGGTTAAAAACCCTAATTGGACAAGATTAAGTTTAGGAAGGACGAAAATGACCTAATTGTTCATCCAATGACACAAAACACCAATTGGATGCACAAGATTGGTTAAAAACCCCAATTGGACAAGATTTAGTTTAGGGAGGACGAAAATGACCTAAATGTTCATCCAATGACACAAAAACACCTAATGGATGCACAAGATTGGTTAAAAACCCTAACTGGACAAGAATTAGCCTAGGGAGGACGAAAATGACCTAATTGTTCATCCTATGACACAAAAATACCTATTGTATGCACAAGATTGGTTAGAAACCCTAATTGGACAAGATTAAGTGTAGGGAAGTCGAAAATGACATAAAAATCATCCAATGACACAAACACACCAATTGGATGCACAAGATTGGTTAGTAACCCTAATTGGACAAGAATAAGCCTAGGGAGGTCGAAAATGACCTAATTGTTCATCCAATGACACAAACACAACTATTGGATGCAGAAGATTGGTTAAAAACCCTAATTGGTCAAGATTAAGTGTAGGGAGGAAGATAATGACCTAAATATTCATCCAATTACACAAAACACCTATTGGATGCACAAGATTGGTTAAAAACCCTAATTGGACAAGAATTAGCCTAGTGAGGACGAAAATGACCTAAATGTTCATCCAATGACACAAAAACACCTAATGGATGCACAAGATTGGTTAAAAACCCTAATTGGACAAGAATTAGCCTAGGGAGATCGAAAAGGACCCAAATTTTTATCCAACGACACAAAAACACCTAATGGATGCACAAGATTGGTTAAAAACACTAATTGGACTACATTAAGTGTAGGGGAGAACGAAAGTGACCTAAATGTTCATCCAATGACACAAAAACACCTACTGGATGCACAAGATTGGTTAGAAACCTTAATTGGACAAGATTAAGTGTAGGGAGGTCGAAAATGACATAAAAATCATCCAACGACACAAACACACCTATTCGATGCACAAGATTGGTTAAAAACCCTAATTGGACAAGAATTAGCCTAGCGAGGACGAAAATCACCTAAATGTTCATCCAATGAAACAAAAACACCTTATGGATGCACAAGATTGGTTAAAAACCCTAATTGGACAAGAATTAGCCTAGGCAAGACGAAAATCACCTAAATGTTCATCAAAACGACACAAAACACATATTGGATGCACAAGATTGGTTAAAAACCCTAATTGGACAAGATTAAGTTTAGGAAGGACGAAAATGACCTAATTGTTCATCCAATGACACAAACACAACTATTGGATGCCCAAGATTGGTTAGAAACCCTAATTGGACAAGCATAAGCCTAGGGAGGATGAAAATGACCCAAATGTTCATCCAATGACACAAAACACCTATTGGATGCACAAGATTGATTAAAAACCCTAATTGGACAAGATTAAGTGTAGGGAGGACAAAAATGACCTAAATGTTCATCCAATGACACAAAACACCTAATGGATGGACAAGATTGGTTAAAAACCCAAATTGGACATGATGAAGTTTACGAAGGACGAAAATGACCTAATTGTTCATCCAATGAAACAAAACACCTATTGGATACACAAGATTGGTTAAAAACCACAATTGGACAAGATTAAGTGTAGGGAGGACGAAAATGACCCAAATGTTCATCCAATGACACAAAACACCTATTGGATGCACAAGATTGGTTAAAAACCTTAATTGGACAAGAATTAGCCTAGGGAGGACGAAAATGACCTAATTGTTCATCCAATGACACAAAAACACCTATTGGATGTACAAGACTGGTTAAAAACCCTAATTGGACAAGAATTAGCCTAGGGAGGACAAAAATGACCTAATTGTTCATCCAATGACACAAAAACACCTACTGGATGCACAAGATTGGTTAGAAACCTTAATTGGACAAGATTAAGTGTAGGGAGGTCGAAAATGACATAAAAATCATCGAATGACACAAACACACCTATTGGATGCACAAGATTGGTTAAAAACCCTAATTGGTTAAGATTAAGTGTTGGGAGGACGAAAATGACCTAAATGTTGATCCAATAACACAAAACACCTATTGGATGCACAAGATTGGTTAAAAACCCTAATTGGACAAGAATTATCCTAGGCAAGACGAAAATAACCTAAATGTTCATCCAATGACACAAAAACACCTAATGGATGCACAAGATTGGTTAAAAACCCTAATTGGACAAGAATTAGCCTAGGGAGGACGAAAATGACCTAATTATTCTTCCTATGACACAAAAATACCTATTGTATGCACAAGATTGGTTAGAAACCCTAATTGGACAAGATTAAGTGTAGGGAAGTCGAAAATGACATAAAAATCATCCAATGACACAAACACACCAATTGGATGCACAAGATTGGTTAGTAACCCTAATTGGACAAGAATAAGCCTAGGGAGGTCGAAAATGACCTAATTGTTCATCCAATGACACAAACACAACTATTGGATGCACAAGATTGGTTAAAAACCCTAATTGGTCAAGATTAAGTGTAGGGAGGAAGATAATGACCTAAATGTTCATCCAATTACACAAAACACCTATTGGATGCACAAGATTGGTTAAAAACCCTAATTGGACAAGAATTAGCCTAGGGAGGACGAAAATGACCTAAATGTTCATCCAATGACACACAAACACCTAATGGATGCACAAGATTGGTTAAAAACCCTAATTGGACAAGAATTAGCCTAGGGAGATCGAAAAGGACCCAAATTTTCATCCAACGACACAAAAACACCTAATGGATGCACAAGATTGGTTAAAAACACTAATTGGACTACATTAAGTGTAGGGGAGAACGAAAGTGACCTAAATGTTCATCCAATGACACAAAAACACCTACTGGATGCACAAGAATGGTTAGAAACCTTAATTGGACAAGAATTAGCCTAGGGAGGACGAAAATGACCTAAATGTTCATCCAATGACACACAAACACCTAATGGATGCAAAAGATTGGTTAAAAACCCTAATTGGACAAGAATTAGCCTAGCGAGGACGAAAATCACCTAAATGTTCATCCAATGAAACAAAAACACCTTATGGATGCACAAGATTGGTTAAAAACCCTAATTGGACAAGAATTAGCCTAGGGAGGACGAAAATCACCTAAATGTTCATCAAAACGACACAAAACACATATTGGATGCACAAGATTGGTTAAAAACCCTAATTGGAAGAGATTAAGTTTAGGAAGGACGAAAATGACCTAATTGTTCATCCAATGACACAAAACACCTATTGGATGCACAAGATTGGTTAAAAACCCCAATTCGACAAGATTTAGTTTAGGGAGGACGAAAATGACCTAAATGATCATCTAGTGACACAAAACACCTATTGGATGCACAAGATTGGTTAAAAACCCTAATTCGACAAGAATTAGCCTAGGGAGGACGAAAATGACCTAATTGTTCATCCAATGACACAAAAATACCTATTGGATGCACAGGATTGGTTAGGAACCCTAATTGGACAAGAATAAGTGTAGGGAGGTCGAAAATGACATATAAATCTTCCAATGACACAAACACACCTATTGGATGCACAAGATTGGTTAAAAACCCTAATTGGTTAAGATTAAGTGTTGGGAGGACGAAAATGACCTAAATGTTGATCCAATAACACAAAACACCTATTGGATGCACAAGATTGGTTAAAAACCCTAATTGGACAAGAATTAGCCTAGGCAAAACGAAAATAACCTAAATGTTCATCCAATGACACAAAAACACCTAATGGATGCACAAGATTGGTTAAAAACCCTAATTGGACAAGAATTAGCCTAGGGAGGACGAAAATGACCTAATTGTTCATCCTATGACAAAAAAATACCTATTGTATGCACAAGATTGGTTAGAAACCCTAATTGGACAAGATTAAGTGTAGGGAAGTCGAAAATGACATAAAAATCATCCAATGACACAAACACACCAATTGGATGCACAAGATTGGTTAGTAACCCTAATTGGACAAGAATAAGCCTAGGGAGGTCGAAAATGACCTAATTGTTCATCCAATGACACAAACACAACTATTGGATGCATAAGATTGGTTAAAAACCCTAATTGGTCAAGATTAAGTGTAGGGAGGAAGATAATGACCTAAATGTTCATCCAATTACACAAAACACCTATTGGATGCACAAGATTGGTTAAAAACCCTAATTGGACAAGAATTAGCCTAGGGAGGACGAAAATGACCAAAATGTTCATCCAATGACACAAAAACACCTAATGGATGCACAAGATTGGTTAAAAACCCTAATTGGACAAGAATTAGCCTAGGGAGATCGAAAAGGACCCAAATTTTCATCCAATGACACAAAAACACCTAATGGATGCACAAGATTGGTTAAAAACACTAATTGGACTACATTAAGTGTAGGGGTGAACGAAAGTGACCTAAATGTTCATCCAATGACACAAAAACACCTACTGGATGCACAAGATTGGTTAGAAACCTTAATTGGACAAGATTAAGTGTAGGGATGTCGAAAATGACTTAAAAATCATCCAACGACACAAACACACCTATTGGATGCACAAGATTGGTTGAAAACCATAATTGGACAAGAATTAGCCTAGGGAGGACGAAAATGACCTAAATGATCATCCAATGACACACACACACCTAATGGATGCAAAAGATTGGTTAAAAACCCTAATTGGACAAGAATTAGCCTAGGGAGGACGAAAATCACCTAAATGTTCATCCAATGAAACAAAAACACCTTATGGATGCACAAGATTGGTTAAAAACCCTAATTGGACAAGAATTAGCCTAGGGAGGACGAAAATCACCTAAATGTTCATCAAAACGACACAAAACACATATTGGATGCACAAGATGGGTTAAAAACCCTAATTGGACAAGATTAAGTTTAGGAAGGACGAAAATGACCTAATTGTTCATCCAATGACACAAAACACCTATTGTATGCACAAGATTGGTTAAAAACCCCAATTCGACAAGATTTAGTTTAGGGAGGACGAAAATGACCTAAATGATCATCTAATGACACAAAACACCTATTGGATGCACAAGATTGGTTAAAAACCCTAATTCGACAAGAATTAGCCTAGGGAGGACGAAAATGACCTAATTGTTCATCCAATGACACAAAAATACCTATTGGATGCACAGGATTTGTTAGGAACCCTAATTGGACAAGATTAAGTGTAGGGAGGTCGAAAATGACATATAAATCTTCCAATGACACAAACACACCTATTGGATGCACAAGATTGGTTAAAAACCCTAATTGGACAAGAATTAGCCTAGGGAGGACGAAAATGACCTAAATGTTCATCCAATGACACATAACACCTAATGGATGCACAAGATTGGTTAAAAACCCTAATTGGACAAGAATTAGCCTAGGGAGGACGAAAATCACCTAAATGTTCATCCAATGAAACAAAAACACCTTATGGATGCACAAGATTGGTTAAAAACCCTAATTGGACAAGAATTAGCCTAGGGAGGACGAAAATCACCTAAATGTTCATCAAAACGACACAAAACACATATTGGATGCACAAGATTGGTTAAAAACCCTAATTCGACAAGAATTAGCCTAGGGAGGACGAAAATGACCTAATTGTTCATCCAATGACACAAAAATACCTATTGGATGCACAGGGTTTGTTAGGAACCCTAATTCGACAAGATTAAGTGTAGGGAAGTCGAAAATGACATATAAATCTTCCAATGACACAAACACACCTATTGGACGCACAAGATTGGTTAAAAACCCTAATTGGTTAAGATTAAGTGTTGGGAGGACGAAAATGACCTAAATGTTGATCCAATAACACAAAACACCTATTGGATGCACAAGATTGGTTAAAAACCCTAATTGGACAAGATTAAGTTTAGGAAGGACGAAAATGACCTAATTGTTCATCCAATGACACAAAACACCAATTGGATGCACAAGATTGGTTAAAAACCCCAATTGGACAAGATTTAGTTTAGGGAGGACGAAAATGACCTAAATGTTCATCCAATGACACAAAAACACCTAATGGATGCACAAGATTGGTTAAAAACCCTAATTGGACAAGAATTAGCCTAGGGAGGACGAAAATGACCTAATTGTTCATCCTATGACACAAAAATACCTATTGTATGCACAAGATTGGTTAGAAACCCTAATTGGACAAGATTAAGTGTAGGGAAGTCGAAAATGACATAAAAATCATCCAATGACACAAACACACCAATTGGATGCACAAGATTGGTTAGTAACCCTAATTGCACAAGAATAAGCCTAGGGAGGTCGAAAATGACCTAATTGTTCATCCAATGACACAAACACAACTATTGGATGCACAAGATTGGTTAAAAACCCTAATTGGTCAAGATTAAGTGTAGGGAGGAAGATAATGACCTAAATGTTCATCCAATTACACAAAACACCTATTGGATGCACAAGATTGGTTAAAAACCCTAATTGGACAAGAATTAGCCTAGGGAGGACGAAAATGACCAAAATGTTCATCCAATGACACAAAAACACCTAATGGATGCACAAGATTGGTTAAAAACCCTAATTGGACAAGAATTAGCCTAGGGAGGACGAAAATGACCTAAATGTTCATCCAATGACACAAAACACCTAATGGATGCACAAGATTGGTTAAAAACCCTAATTGGACAAGAATTAGCCTAGGGAGGACGAAAATGACCTAAATGTTCATCCAATGACACAAAACACCTATTGGAGGCACAAGATTGGTTAGAAACCCTAATTGGACAAGCATAGGCCTAGGGAGGACGAAAATGACCTAAATGTTTATACAATGACACAAAACACCTATTGGATGCACAAGATTGGTTAAAAACCCTAAATGGACAAGAATTAGCCTAGGGAGGACGAAAATGACCTAATTGTTCATCCAATGACACAAACACACCTATTGGATGAACAAGATTGGTTAGAAACCCTATTTGGACAAGAATAAGCCTAGGGAGATCGAAAATGTCCTCATTGTTCATCCAATGACACAAACACAACTATTGGATGCACAAGATTGGTTAAAAACCCTAATTGGACAAGATTAAGTGTAGGGAGGACGAAAATGACCTAAATGTTCATCCAATGACACAAAACACCTATTGGATGCACAAGATTGGTTAAAAACCCTAATTGGAAAAGAATTAGCCTAGGGAGGACGAAAATGACCTAAATGTTCATCCAATGACACAAAAACACCTAATGGATGCACAAGATTGGTTAAAAACCCTAATTGGACAAGAATTAGCCTAGGGAGGACGAAAATGACCAAAATGTTCATCCAATGACACAAAAACACCTAATGGATGCACAAGATTGGTTAAAAACCCTAATTGGACAAGAATTAGCCTAGGGAGATCGAAAAGGACCCAAATTTTCATCCAACGACACAAAAACACCTAATGGATGCACAAGATTGGTTAAAAACACTAATTGGACTACATTAAGTGTAGGGGAGAACGAAAGTGACCTAAATGTTCATCCAATGACACAAAAACACCTACTGGATGCACAAGATTGGTTAGAAACCTTAATTGGACAAGATTAAGTGTAGGGAGGTCGAAAATGACATAAAAATCATCCAACGACACAAACACACCTATTGGATGCACAAGATTGGTTAAAAACCCTAATTGGACAAGATTAAGTTTAGGAAGGACGAAAATGACCTAATTGTTCATCCAATGACACAAAACACCAATTGGATGCACAAGATTGGTTAAAAACCCCAATTGGACAAGATTTAGTTTAGGGAGGACGAAAATGACCTAAATGTTCATCCAATGACACAAAAACACCTAATGGATGCACAAGATTGGTTAAAAACCCTAATTGGACAAGAATTAGCCTAGGGAGGACGAAAATGACCTAATTGTTCATCCTATGACACAAAAATACCTATTGTATGCACAAGGTTGGTTAGAAACCCTAATTGGACAAGATTAAGTGTAGGGAAGTCGAAAATGACATAAAAATCATCCAATGACACAAACACACCAATTGGGTGCACAAGATTGGTTAGTAACCCTAATTGGACAAGAATAAGCCTAGGGAGGTCGAAAATGACCTAATTGTTCATCCAATGACACAAACACAACTATTGGATGCACAAGATTGGTTAAAAACCCTAATTGGTCAAGATTAAGTGTAGGGAGGAAGATAATGACCTAAATGTTCATCCAATTACACAAAACACCTATTGGATGCACAAGATTGGTTAAAAACCCTAATTGGACAAGAATTAGCCTAGGGAGGACGAAAATGACCAAAATGTTCATCCAATGACACAAAAACACCTAATGGATGCACAAGATTGGTTAAAAACCCTAATTGGACAAGAATTAGCCTAGGGAGATCGAAAAGGACCCAAATTTTCATCCAATGACACAAAAACACCTAATGGATGCACAAGATTGGTTAAAAACACTAATTGGACTACATTAAGTGTAGGGGAGAACGAAAGTGACCTAAATGTTCATCCAATGACACAAAAACACCTACTGGATGCACAAGATTGGTTAGAAACCTTAATTGGACAAGATTAAGTGTAGGGATGTCGAAAATGACATAAAAATCATCCAACGACACAAACACACCCTATTGGATGCACAAGATTGGTTGAAAACCATAATTGGACAAGAATTAGCCTAGGGAGGACGAAAATGACCTAAATGATCATCCAATGACACACACACACCTAATGGATGCAAAAGATTGGTTAAAAACCCTAATTGGACAAGAATTAGCCTAGGGAGGACGAAAATCACCTAAATGTTCATCCAATGAAACAAAAACACCTTATGGATGCACAAGATTGGTTAAAAACCCTAATTGGACAAGAATTAGCCTAGGGAGGACGAAAATCACCTAAATGTTCATCAAAACGACACAAAACACATATTGGATGCACAAGATTGGTTAAAAACCCTAATTGGACAAGATTAAGTTTAGGAAGGACGAAAATGACCTAATTGTTCATCCAATGACACAAAACACCTATTGTATGCACAAGATTGGTTAAAAACCCCAATTCGACAAGATTTAGTTTAGGGAGGACGAAAATGACCTAAATGATCATCTAATGACACAAAACACCTATTGGATGCACAAGATTGGTTAAAAACCCTAATTCGACAAGAATTAGCCTAGGGAGGACGAAAATGACCTAATTGTTCATCCAATGACACAAAAATACCTATTGGATGCACAGGATTTGTTTGGAACCCTAATTGGACAAGATTAAGTGTAGGGAGGTCGAAAATGACATATAAATCTTCCAATGACACAAACACACCTATTGGATGCACAAGATTGGTTAAAAACCCTAATTGGTTAAGATTAAGTGTTGGGAGGACGAAAATGACCTAAATGTTGATCCAATAACACAAAACACCTATTGGATGCACAAATTGGTTAAAAACCCTAATTGGACAAGAATTAGCCTAGGCAAGACGAAAATAACCTAAATGTTCATCCAATGACACAAAAACACCTAATGGATGCACAACATTGGTTAAAAACCCTAATTGGACAAGAATTAGCCTAGGGAGGACGAAAATGACCTAATTGTTCATCCTATGACACAAAAATACCTATTGTATGCACAAGATTGGTTAGAAACCCTAATTGGACAAGATTAAGTGTAGGGAAGTCGAAAATGACATAAAAATCATCCAATGACACAAACACACCAATTCGATGCACAAGATTGGTTAGTAACCCTAATTGGACAAGAATAAGCCTAGGGAGGTCGAAAATATCCTAATTGTTCATCCAATGACACAAACACAACTATTGGATGCACAAGATTGGTTAAAAACCCTAATTGGTCAAGATTAAGTGTAGGGAGGAAGATAATGACCTAAATGTTCATCCAATTACACAAAACACCTATTGGATGCACAAGATTGGTTAAAAACCCTAATTGGACAAGAATTAGCCTAGGAAGGACGAAAATGACCAAAATGTTCCTCCAATGACACAAAAACACCTAATGGATGCACAAGATTGGTTAAAAACCCTAATTGGACAAGAATTAGCCTAGGGAGGACGAAAATGACCTAAATGTTCATCCAATGACACAAAACACCTAATGGATGCACAAGATTGGTTAAAAACCCTAATTGGACAAGAATTAGCCTAGGGAGGACGAAAATCACCTAAATGTTCATCCAATGAAACAAAAACACCTTATGGATGCACAAGATTGGTTAAAAACCCTAATTGGACAAGAATTAGCCTAGGGAGGACGAAAATCACCTAAATGTTCATCAAAACGACACAAAACACATATTGGATGCACAAGATTGGTTAAAAACCCTAATTCGACAAGAATTAGCCTAGGGAGGACGAAAATGACCTAATTGTTCATCCAATGACACAAAAATACCTATTGGATGCACAGGATTTGTTAGGAACCCTAATTGGACAAGATTAAGTGTAGGGAGGTCGAAAATGACATATAAATCTTCCAATGACACAAACACACCTATTGGATGCACAAGATTGGTTAAAAACCCTAATTGGTTAAGATTAAGTTTTGGGAGGACGAAAATGACCTAAATGTTGATCCAATAACACAAAACACCTATTGGATGCACAAGATTGGTTAAAAACCCTAATTGGACAAGAATTAGCCTAGGCAAGACGAAAATAACCTAAATGTTCATCCAATGACACAAAAACACCTAATGGATGCACAAGATTGGTTAAAAACCCTAATTGGACAAGAATTAGCCTAGGGAGGACGAAAATGACCTAATTGTTCATCCAATGACACAGACACAACTATTGGATGCACAAGATTGGTTAGAAACCCTAATTGGACAAGCATAAGCCTAGGGAGGATGAAAATGAGCTAAATGTTCATCCAATGACACAAAACACACCTATTGGATGCATAAGATTGGTTAGAAACCCTAATTGGACAAGCATAAGCCTAGGGAGGACGAAAATGACCTAATTGTTCATCCAATGACACAAACACAACTCTTGGATGCACAAGATTGGTTAGAAACCCTAATTGGACAAGAATACGCCTAGAGAGTCTAACAATGACCTAATTGTTCATCCAATGACATAGATACAACTATTGGATGCACAAGATTGGTTAGAAACCCTAATTGGACAAGCATAAGCCTAGGGAGGACGAAAATGACCTAATTGTTCATCCAATGACACAAACACAACTATTGGATGCACAAGGATGGTTAGAAACCCTAATTGGACAAGAATAAGCCTAGGGAGGTTAACAATGACCTAATTGTTCATCCAATGATACAGATACAACTATTGGATGCACAAGATTGGTTAGAAACCCTAATTGGACAAGCATAAGCCTAGGGAGGACGAAAACGACCTAAATGGTCATCCAATGACACAAAACACACCTATTGGATGCACAAGATTGGTTAGAAACCCTAATTGGACAAGAATAAGCCTAGGGAGGTAAACAATGACCTAATTGTTCATCCAATGACACAGACACAACTATTGGATGCATAAGTTTGGTTAGAAACCCTAATTGGACAGGAATAAGCCTAGGGAGGTCGAAAATGACCTAATTGTTCATCCAATGACACAAACACAACTATTGGATGCACAAGATTGGTTAGAAACCCTAACTAGACAAGCATAAGCCTAGGGAGGATGAAAATGACCTAATTGTTCATCCAATGACACAAAACACCTTATGGATGCACAAGATTGGTTAAAAACCCTAATTGGACAACAAATCGCCTAGGGAGGACGAAAATCACCTAAATGTTCATCAAAACGACACAAAACACATATTGGATGCCCAAGATTGGTTAAAAACCCTAATTCGACAAGAATTAGCCTAGGGAGCACGAAAATGACCTAATTGTTCATCCAATGTCACAAAAATACCTATTGGATGCACAGGATTTGTTAGGAACCCTAATTGGACAAGATTAAGTGTAGGGAGGTCGAAAATGACTTATAAATCTTCCAATGACACAAACACACCTATTGGATGCACAAGATTGGTTAAAAACCCTAATTGGACAAGATTAAGTGTAGGGAGGACAAAAATGACCTAAATGTTCATCCAATGACACAAAACACCTATTGGATGCACAAGATTGGTTAAAAACCCTAATTGGACAAGATTAAGTGTAGGGAGGACAAAAATGACCTAAATGTTCATCCAATGACACAAAACACCTAATGGATGCACAAGATTGGTTAAAAACCCAAATTGGACATGATGAAGTTTACGAAGGACGAAAATGACCTAATTGTTCATCCAATGAAACAAAACACCTATTGGATGCACAAGATTGGTTAAAAACCATAATTGGACAAGATTAAGTGTAGGGAGGACGAAAATGACCCAAATGTTCATCCAATGACACAAAACACCTATTGGATGCACAAGATTGGTTAAAAACCTTAATTGGACAAGAATTAGCCTAGGGAGGACAAAAATGACCTAATTGTTCATCCAATGACACAAAAACACCTATTGGATGTACAAGACTGGTTAAAAACCCTAATTGGACAAGAATTAGCCTAGGGAGGACAAAAATGACCTAATTGTTCATCCAATGACACAAAAACACCTACTGGATGCACAAGATTGGTTAGAAACCTTAATTGGACAAGATTAAGTGTAGGGAGGTCGAAAATGACATAAAAATCATCGAATGACACAAACACACCTATTGGATGCACAAGATTGGTTAAAAACCCTAATTGGTTAAGATTAAGTGTTGGGAGGACGAAAATGACCTAAATGTTGATCCAATAACACAAAACACCTATTGGATGCACAAGATTGGTTAAAAACCCTAATTGGACAAGAATTATCCTAGGCAAGACGAAAATAACCTAAATGTTCATCCAATGACACAAAAACACCTAATGGATGCACAAGATTGGTTAAAAACCCTAATTGGACAAGAATTAGCCTAGGGAGGACGAAAATGACCTAATTGTTCATCCTATGACACAAAAATACCTATTGTATGCACAAGATTGGTTAGAAACCCTAATTGGACAAGAATTAGCCTGGGGAGGACGAAAATGACCTAAATGTTCATCCAATGACACAAAACACCTAATGGATGCACAAGATTGGTTAAAAACCCTAATTGGACAAGAATTAGCCTAGGGAGGACGAAAATCACCTAAATGTTCATCCAATGAAACAAAAACACCTTATGGATGCACAAGATTGGTTAAAAACCCTAATTGGACAAGAATTAGCCTAGGGAGGACGAAAATCACCTAAATGTTCATCAAAACGACACAAAACACATATTGGATGCACAAGATTGGTTAAAAACCCTAATTCGACAAGAATTAGCCTAGGGAGGACGAAAATGACCTAATTGTTCATGCAATGACACAAAACACCTATTGGATGCACAAGATTGGTTAAAGACCTTAATTGGACAAGAATTAGCCTAGGGAGCACGAAATTGACCTAATTGTTCATCCAATGACACAAAAATACCTATTGAAAGCACAGGATTAGTTAGAAACCCTAATTGGACAAGATTAAGTGTAGGGAGGTCGAAAATGACCTAATTGTTCATCCAATGACACAAACACAACTATTGGACGCACAAGATTGGTTACAAACCCTAATTGGACAAGCATAAGCCTAGGGAGGATGATAATGACCTAAATGTTCATCCAATGACACAAAACACCTATTGGATGCACAAGATTGGTTAAAAACCCTAATTGGACAAGATTAAGTGTAGGGAGGACAAAAATGACCTAAATGTTCATCCAATGACACAAAACACCTAATGGATGCACAAGATTGGTTAAAAACCCTAATTGGACTACATTAAGTGTAGAGAGGACGACAATGACCTGAATGTTCATCCAATGACACAAAACACCTATTGGATGCCCAAGATTAATTAAAAACACTAATTGGAGAAGATTAAGTGTAGGGAGGACGAAAATGACCTAAATGTTCATCCACTGACACAAAACACCTATTGGATGCACAAGTTGGTTAAAAACCCAAATTGGACATGATGAAGTTCACGAAGGACGAAAATGACCTAATTGTTCATCCAATGAAACAAAACACCTATTGGATGCACAAGATTGGTTAAAAACCATAATTGGACAAGATTAAGTGTAGGGAGGACGAAAATGACCCAAATGTTCATCCAATGACACAAAACACCTATTGGATGCACAAGATTGGTTAAAAACCTTAATTGGACAAGAATTAGCCTAGGGAGGACGAAAATGACCTAATTGTTCATCCAATGACACAAAAACACCTATTGGATGTACAAGACTGGTTAAAAACCCTAATTGGACAAGAATTAGCCTAGGGAGGACAAAAATGACCTAATTGTTCATCCAATGACACAAAAACACCTACTGGATGCACAAGATTGGTTAGAAACCTTAATTGGACAAGATTAAGTGTAGGGAGGTCGAAAATGACATAAAAATCATCGAATGACACAAACACACCTATTGGATGCACAAGATTGGTTAAAAACCCTAATTGGTTAAGATTAAGTGTTGGGAGGACGAAAATGACCTAAATGTTGATCCAATAACACAAAACACCTATTGGATGCACAAGATTGGTTAAAAACCCTAATTGGACAAGAATTAGCCTAGGCAAGACGAAAATAACCTAAATGTTCATCCAATGACACAAAAACACCTAATGGATGCACAAGATTGGTTAAAAACCCTAATTGGACAAGAATTAGCCTAGGGAGGACGAAAATGACCTAATTGTTCATCCTATGACACAAAAACACCTATTGTATGCACAAGATTGGTTAGAAACCCTAATTGGACAAGATTAAGTGTAGGGAAGTCGAAAATGACATAAAAATCATCCAATGACACAAACACACCAATTGGATGCACAAGATTGGTTAGTAACCCTAATTGGACAAGAATAAGCCTAGGGAGGTCGAAAATGACCTAATTGTTCATCCAATGACACAAAAACAACTATTGGATGCACAAGATTGGTTAAAAACCCTAATTGGTCAAGATTAAGTGTAGGGAGGAAGATAATGACCTAAATGTTCATCCAATTACACAAAACACCTATTGGATGCACAAGATTGGTTAAAAACCCTAATTGGACAAGAATTAGCCTAGGGAGGACGAAAATGACCTAATTGTTCATCCTATGACACAAAAATACCTATTGTATGCACAAGATTGGTTAGAAACCCTAATTGGACAAGATTAAGTGTAGGGAAGTCGAAAATGACATAAAAATCATCCAATGACACAAACACACCAATTGGATGCACAAGATTGGTTAGTAACCCTAATTGGACAAGAATAAGCCTAGGGAGGACGAAAATGACCTAATTGTTCATCCAATGACACAAACACAACTATTGGATGCAGAAGATTGGTTAAAAACCCTAATTGGTCAAGATTAAGTGTAGGGAGGAAGATAATGACCTAAATATTCATCCAATTACACAAAACACCTATTGGATGCACAAGATTGGTTAAAAACCCTAATTGGACAAGAATTAGCCTAGGGAGGACGAAAATGACCTAAATGTTCATCCAATGACACAAAAACACCTAATGGATGCACAAGATTGGTTAAAAACCCTAATTGGACAAGAATTAGCCTAGGGAGGACGAAAATGACCTAATTGTTCATCCAATGACACAAACACAACTATTGGATGCACAAGATTGGTTAGAAACCCTAATTGGACAAGCATAAGCCTAGGGAGGACGAAAATGACCTAATTGTTCATCCAATGACACAAACACAACTATTGGATGCACAAGGATGGTTAGAAACCCTAATTGGACAAGAATAAGCCTAGGGAGGTTAACAATGACCTAATTGTTCATCCAATGATACAGATACAACTATTAGATGCACAAGATTGGTTAGAAACCCTAATTGGACAAGCATAAGCCTATAAAGGACGAAAACGACCTAAATGATCATCCAATGACACAAAACACACCTATTGGATGCACAAGATTGGTTAGAAACCCTAATTGGACAAGAATAAGCCTAGGGAGGTAAACAATGACCTAATTGTTCATCCAATGACACAGACACAACTATTGGATGCATAAGTTTGGTTAGAAACCCTAATTGGACAGGAATAAGCCTAGGGAGGTCGAAAATGACCTAATTGTTCATCCAATGACACAAACACAACTATTGGATGCACAAGATTGGTTAGAAACCCTAATTGGACAAGAATAAGCCTAGGGAGGACGAAAATGACCTAATTGTTCATCCAATGACACAAACACACCAATTGGATGCACAAGATTGGTTAGAAACCCTAATTGGACAAGAATAAGCCTAGGGAGGTCGAAAATGACCTAATTGTTCATCCAATGACACAAACACAACTATTGGATGCACAAGATTGGTTAAAAACCCTAATTGGTCAAGATTAAGTGTAGGGAGGAAGATAATGACCTAAATGTTCATCCAATTACACAAAACACCTATTGGATGCACAAGATTGGTTAAAAACCCTAATTGGACAAGAATTAGCCTAGGGAGGACGAAAATGACCTAAATGTTCATCCAATGACACACAAACACCTAATGGATGCACAAGATTGGTTAAAAACCCTAATTGGACAAGAATTAGCCTAGGGAGATCGAAAAGGACCCAAATTTTCATCCAACGACACAAAAACACCTAATGGATGCACAAGATTGGTTAAAAACACTAATTGGACTACATTAAGTGTAGGGGAGAACGAAAGTGACGTAAATGTTCATCCAATGACACAAAAACACCTACTGGATGCACAAGAATGGTTAGAAACCTTAATTGGACAAGAATTAGCCTAGGGAGGACGAAAATGACCTAAATGTTCATCCAATGACACACAAACACCTAATGGATGCAAAAGATTGGTTAAAAACCCTAATTGGACAAGAATTAGCCTAGCGAGGACGAAAATCACCTAAATGTTCATCCAATGAAACAAAAACACCTTATGGATGCACAAGATTGGTTAAAAACCCTAATTGGACAAGAATTAGCCTAGGGAGGACGAAAATCACCTAAATGTTCATCAAAACGACACAAAACACATATTGGATGCACAAGATTGGTTAAAAACCCTAATTCGACAAGAATTAGCCTAGGGAGGACGAAAATGACCTAATTGTTCATCCAATGACACAAAAATACCTATTGGATGCACAGGGTTTGTTAGGAACCCTAATTCGACAAGATTAAGTGTAGGGAAGTCGAAAATGACATATAAATCTTCCAATGACACAAACACACCTATTGGATGCACAAGATTGGTTAAAAACCCTAATTGGTTAAGATTAAGTGTTGGGAGGACGAAAATGACCTAAATGTTGATCCAATAACACAAAACACCTATTGGATGCACAAGATTGGTTAAAAACCCTAATTGGACAAGATTAAGTTTAGGAAGGACGAAAATGACCTAATTGTTCATCCAATGACACAAAACACCAATTGGATGCACAAGATTGGTTAAAAACCCCAATTGGACAAGATTTAGTTTAGGGAGGACGAAAATGACCTAAATGTTCATCCAATGACACAAAAACACCTAATGGATGCACAAGATTGGTTAAAAACCCTAACTGGACAAGAATTAGCCTAGGGAGGACGAAAATGACCTAATTGTTCATCCTATGACACAAAAATACCTATTGTATGCACAAGATTGGTTAGAAACCCTAATTGGACAAGATTAAGTGTAGGGAAGTCGAAAATGACATAAAAATCATCCAATGACACAAACACACCAATTGGATGCACAAGATTGGTTAGTAACCCTAATTGGACAAGAATAAGCCTAGGGAGGTCGAAAATGACCTAATTGTTCATCCAATGACACAAACACAACTATTGGATGCACAAGATTGGTTAAAAACCCTAATTGGTCAAGATTAAGTGTAGGGAGGAAGATAATGACCTAAATGTTCATCCAATTACACAAAACACCTATTGGATGCACAAGATTGGTTAAAAACCCTAATTGGACAAGAATTAGCCTAGGCAAGACGAAAATAACCTAAATGTTCATCCAATGACACAAAAACACCTAATGGATGCACAAGATTGGTTAAAAACCCTAATTGGACAAGAATTAGCCTAGGGAGGACGAAAATGACCTAATTGTTCATCCTATGACACAAAAATACCTATTGTATGCACAAGATTGGTTAGAAACCCTAATTGGACAAGATTAAGTGTAGGGAAGTCGAAAATGACATAAAAATCATCCAATGACACAAACACACCAATTGGATGCACAAGATTGGTTAGTAACCCTAATTGGACAAGAATAAGCCTAGGGAGGTCGAAAATGACCTAATTGTTCATCCAATGACACAAAACACCAATTGGATGCACAAGATTGGTTAAAAACCCCAATTGGACAAGATTTAGTTTAGGGAGGACGAAAATGACCTAAATGTTCATCCAATGACACAAAAACACCTAATGGATGCACAAGATTGGTTAAAAACCCTAACTGGACAAGAATTAGCCTAGGGAGGACGAAAATGACCTAATTGTTCATCCTATGACACAAAAATACCTATTGTATGCACAAGATTGGTTAGAAACCCTAATTGGACAAGATTAAGTGTAGGGAAGTCGAAAATGACATAAAAATCATCCAATGACACAAACACACCAATTGGATGCACAAGATTGGTTAGTAACCCTAATTGGACAAGAATAAGCCTAGGGAGGTCGAAAATGACCTAATTGTTCATCCAATGACACAAACACAACTATTGGATGCACAAGATTGGTTAAAAACCCTAATTGGTCAAGATTAAGTGTAGGGAGGAAGATAATGACCTAAATGTTCATCCAATTACACAAAACACCTATTGGATGCACAAGATTGGTTAAAAACCCTAATTGGACAAGAATTAGCCTAGGGAGGACGAAAATCACCTAAATGTTCATCCAATGAAACAAAAACACCTTATGGATGCACAAGATTGGTTAAAAACCCTAATTGGACAAGAATTAGCCTAGGGAGGACGAAAATCACCTAAATGTTCATCAAAACGACACAAAACACATGTTGGATGCACAAGATTGATTAAAAACCCTAATTCGACAAGAATTAGCCTAGGGAGGACGAAAATGACCTAATTGTTCATCCAATGACACAAAAATACCTATTGGATGCACAGGATTTGTTAGGAACCCTAATTGGACAAGATTAAGTGTAGGGAGGTCGAAAATGACATATAAATCTTCCAATGACACAAACACACCTATTGGATGCACAAGATTGGTTAAAAACCCTAATTGGTTAAGATTAAGTGTTGGGAGGACGAAAATGACCTAAATGTTGATCCAATAACACAAAACACCTATTGGATGCACAAATTGGTTAAAAACCCTAATTGGACAAGAATTAGCCTAGGCAAGACGAAAATAACCTAAATGTTCATCCAATGACACAAAAACACCTAATGGATGCACAAGATTGGTTAAAAACCCTAATTCGACAAGAATTAGCCTAGGGAGGACGAAAATGACCTAATTGTTCATCCAATGACACAAAAATACCTATTGGATGCACAGGATTTGTTAGGAACCCTAATTGGACAAGATTAAGTGTAGGGAGGTCGAAAATGACATATAAATCTTCCAATGACACAAACACACCTATTGGATGCACAAGATTGGTTAAAAACCCTAATTGGTTAAGATTAAGTGTTGGGAGGACGAAAATGACCTAAATGTTGATCCAATAACACAAAACACCTACTGGATGCACAAATTGGTTAAAAACCCTAATTGGACAAGAATTAGCCTAGGCAAGACGAAAATAACCTAAATGTTCATCCAATGACACAAAAACACCTAATGGATGCACAAGATTGGTTAAAAACCCTAATTGGACAAGAATTAGCCTAGGGAGGACGAAAATGACCTAATTGTTCATCCTATGACACAAAAATACCTATTGTATGCACAAGATTGGTTAGAAACCCTAATTGGACAAGATTAAGTGTAGGGAGGTCGAAAATGACATATAAATCTTCCAATGACACAAACACACCTATTGGATGCACAAGATTGGTTAAAAACCCTAATTGGTTAAGATTAAGTGTTGGGAGGACGAAAATGACCTAAATGTTGATCCAATAACACAAAACACCTATTGGATGCACAAGATTGGTTAAAAACCCTAATTGGACAAGAATTAGCCTAGGCAAGACGAAAATAACCTAAATGTTCATCCAATGACACAAAAACACCTAATGGATGCACAAGATTGGTTAAAAACCCTAATTGGACAAGAATTAGCCTAGGGAGGACGAAAATGACCTAATTGTTCATCCAATGACACAAAAATACCTATTGGATGCACAGGATTTGTTAGGAACCCTAATTGGACAAGATTAAGTGTAGGGAGGTCGAAAATGACATATAAATCTTCCAATGACACAAACACACCTATTGGATGCACAAGATTGGTTAAAAACCCTAATTGGTTAAGATTAAGTGTTGGGAGGACGAAAATGACCTAAATGTTGATCCAATAACACAAAACACCTATTGGATGCACAAGATTGGTTAAAAACCCTAATTGGACAAGAATTAGCCTAGGGAAGACGAAAATAACCTAAATGTTCATCCAATGACACAAAAACACCTAATGGATGCACAAGATTGGTTAAAAACCCTAATTGGACAAGAATTAGCCTAGGGAGGACGAAAATGACCTAATTGTTCATCCTATGACACAAAAATACCTATTGTATGCACAAGATTGGTTAGAAACCCTAATTGGACAAGATTAAGTGTAGGGAAGTCGAAAATGACATAAAAATCATCCAATGACACAAACACACCAATTGGATGCACAAGATTGGTTAGTAACCCTAATTGGACAAGAATAAGCCTAGGGAGGGCGAAAATGACCTAATTGTTCATCCAATGACACAAACACAACTATTGGATGCAGAAGATTGGTTAAAAACCCTAATTGGTCAAGATTAAGTGTAGGGAGGAAGATAATGACCTAAATATTCATCCAATTACACAAAACACCTATTGGATGCACAAGATTGGTTAAAAACCCTAATTGGACAAGAATTAGCCTAGGGAGGACGAAAATGACCTAAATGTTCATCCAATGACACAAAAACACCTAATGGATGCACAAGATTGGTTAAAAACCCTAATTGGACAAGAATTAGCCTAGGGAGATCGAAAAGGACCCAAATTTTTATCCAACGACACAAAAACACCTAATGGATGCACAAGATTGGTTAAAAACACTAATTGGACTACATTAAGTGTAGGGGAGAACGAAAGTGACCTAAATGTTCATCCAATGATACAAAAACACCTACTGGATGCACAAGATTGGTTAGAAACCTTAATTGGACAAGATTAAGTGTAGGGAGGTCGAAAATGACATAAAAATCATCCAACGACACAAACACACCTATTGGATGCACAAGATTGGTTGAAAACCCTAATTGGACAAGAATTAGCCTAGGGAGGACGAAAATGACCTAAATGTTCATCCAATGACACACAAACACCTAATGGATGCAAAAGATTGGTTAAAAACCCTAATTGGACAAGAATTAGCCTAGGGAGGACGAAAATCACCTAAATGTTCATCCAATGAAACAAAAACACCTTATGGATGCACAAGATTGGTTAAAAACCCTAATTGGACAAGAATTAGCCTAGGGAGGACGAAAATCACCTAAATGTTCATCAAAACGACACAAAACACATATTGGATGCACAAGATTGGTTAAAAACCCTAATTGGACAAGATTATGTTTAGGAAGGACGAAAATGACCTAATTGTTCATCCAATGACACAAAAATACCTATTGGATGCACAGGATTTGTTAGGAACCCATATTGGACAAGATTAAGTGTAGGGAGGTCGAAAATGACATATAAATCTTCCAATGACACAAACACACCTATTGGATGCACAAGATTGGTTAAAAACCCTAATTGGTTAAGATTAAGTGTTGGGAGGACGAAAATGACCTAAATGTTGATCCAATAACACAAAACACCTATTGGATGCACAAGATTGGTTAAAAACCCTAATTGGACAAGAATTAGCCTAGGCAAGACGAAAATAACCTAAATGTTCATCCAATGACACAAAAACACCTAATGGATGCACAAGATTGGTTAAAAACCCTAATTGGACAAGAATTAGCCTAGGGAGGACGAAAATGACCTAATTGTTCATCCTATGACACAAAAATACCTATTGTATGCACAAGATTGGTTAGAAACCCTAATTGGACAAGAATTAGCCTGGGGAGGACGAAAATGACCTAAATGTTCATCCAATGACACAAAACACCTAATGGATGCACAAGATTGGTTAAAAACCCTAATTGGACAAGAATTAGCCTAGGGAGGACGAAAATCACCTAAATGTTCATCCAATGAAACAAAAACACCTTATGGATGCACAAGATTGGTTAAAAACCCTAATTGGACAACAAATCGCCTAGGGAGGACGAAAATCACCTAAATGTTCATCAAAACGACACAAAACACATATTGGATGCACAAGATTGGTTAAAAACCCTAATGCGACAAGAATTAGCCTAGGGAGCACGAAAATGACCTAATTGTTCATCCAATGACACAAAAATACCTATTGGATGCACAGGATTTGTTAGGAACCCTAATTGGACAAGATTAAGTGTAGGGAGGTCGAAAATGACTTATAAATCTTCCAATGACACAAACACACCTATTGGATGCACAAGATTGGTTAAAAACCCTAATTGGACAAGATTAAGTGTAGGGAGGACAAAAATGACCTAAATGTTCATCCAATGACACAAAACACCTATTGGATGCACAAGATTGGTTAAAAACCCTAATTGGACAAGATTAAGTGTAGGGAGGACAAAAATGACCTAAATGTTCATCCAATGACACAAAACACCTAATGGATGCACAAGATTGGTTAAAAACCCAAATTGGACATGATGAAGTTTACGAAGGACGAAAATGACCTAATTGTTCATCCAATGAAACAAAACACCTATTGGATGCACAAGATTGGTTAAAAACCATAATTGGACAAGATTAAGTGTAGGGAAGTCGAAAATGACATATAAATCTTCCAATGACACAAACACACCTATTGGATGCACAAGATTGGTTAAAAACCCTAATTGGTTAAGATTAAGTGTTGGGAGGACGAAAATGACCTAAATGTTGATCCAATAACACAAAACACCTATTGGATGCACAAGATTGGTTAAAAACCCTAATTGGACAAGAATTAGCCTAGGCAAGACGAAAATAACCTAAATGTTCATCCAATGACACAAAAACACCTAATGGATGCACAAGATTGGTTAAAAACCCTAATTGGACAAGAATTAGCCTAGGGAGGACGAAAATGACCTAATTGTTCATCCTATGACACAAAAATACCTATTGTATGCACAAGATTGGTTAGAAACCCTAATTGGACAAGAATTAGCCTGGGGAGGACGAAAATGACCTAAATGTTCATCCAATGACACAAAACACCTAATGGATGCACAAGATTGGTTAAAAACCCTAATTGGACAAGAATTAGCCTAGGGAGGACGAAAATCACCTAAATGTTCATCCAATGAAACAAAAACACCTTATGGATGCACAAGATTGGTTAAAAACCCTAATTGGACAAGAATTAGCCTAGGGAGGACGAAAATCACCTAAATGTTCATCAAAACGACACAAAACACATATTGGATGCACAAGATTGGTTAAAAACCCTAATTCGACAAGAATTAGCCTAGGGAGGACGAAAATGACCTAATTGTTCATGCAATGACACAAAACACCTATTGGATGCACAAGATTGGTTAAAGACCTTAATTGGACAAGAATTAGCCTAGGGAGCACGAAATTGACCTAATTGTTCATCCAATGACACAAAAATACCTATTGAAAGCACAGGATTAGTTAGAAACCCTAATTGGACAAGATTAAGTGTAGGGAGGTCGAAAATGACCTAATTGTTCATCCAATGACACAAACACAACTATTGGACGCACAAGATTGGTTACAAACCCTAATTGGACAAGCATAAGCCTAGGGAGGATGATAATGACCTAAATGTTCATCCAATGACACAAAACACCTATTGGATGCACAAGATTGGTTAAAAACCCTAATTGGACAAGATTAAGTGTAGGGAGGACAAAAATGACCTAAATGTTCATCCAATGACACAAAACACCTAATGGATGCACAAGATTGGTTAAAAACCCTAATTGGACTACATTAAGTGTAGAGAGGACGACAATGACCTGAATGTTCATCCAATGACACAAAACACCTATTGGATGCACAAGATTAATTAAAAACACTAATGGGAGAAGATTAAGTGTAGGGAGGACGAAAATGACCTAAATGTTCATCCACTGGCACAAAACACCTATTGGATGCACAAGATTGGTTAAAAACCCAAATTGGACATGATGAAGTTTACGAAGGACGAAAATGACCTAATTGTTCATCCAATGAGACAAAACACCTATTGGATGCACAAGATTGGTTAAAAACCATAATTGGACAAGATTAAGTGTAGGGAGGACGAAAATGACCCAAATGTTCATCCAATGACACAAAACACCTATTGGATGCACAAGATTGGTTAAAAACCTTAATTGGACAAGAATTAGCCTAGGGAGGACGAAAATGACCTAATTGTTCATCCAATGACACAAAAACACCTATTGGATGTACAAGACTGGTTAAAAACCCTAATTGGACAAGAATTAGCCTAGGGAGGACAAAAATGACCTAATTGTTCATCCAATGACACAAAAACACCTACTGGATGCACAAGATTGGTTAGAAACCTTAATTGGACAAGATTAAGTGTAGGGAGGTCGAAAATGACATAAAAATCATCGAATGACACAAACACACCTATTGGATGCACAAGATTGGTTAAAAACCCTAATTGGTTAAGATTAAGTGTTGGGAGGACGAAAATGACCTAAATGTTGATCCAATAACACAAAACACCTATTGGATGCACAAGATTGGTTAAAAACCCTAATTGGACAAGAATTATCCTAGGCAAGACGAAAATAACCTAAATGTTCATCCAATGACACAAAAACACCTAATGGATGCACAAGATTGGTTAAAAACCCTAATTGGACAAGAATTAGCCTAGGGAGGACGAAAATGACCTAATTGTTCATCCAATGACACAAAAATACCTATTGTATGCACAAGATTGGTTAGAAACCCTAATTGGACAAGATTAAGTGTAGGGAAGTCGAAAATGACATAAAAATCATCCAATGACACAAACACACCAATTGGATGCACAAGATTGGTTAGTAACCCTAATTGGACAAGAATAAGCCTAGGGAGGTCGAAAATGACCTAATTGTTCATCCAATGACACAAACACAACTATTGGATGCACAAGATTGGTTAAAAACCCTAATTGGTCAAGATTAAGTGTAGGGAGGAAGATAAGGAACTAAATGTTCATCCAATTACACAAAACACCTATTGGATGCACAAGATTGGTTAAAAACCCTAATTGGACAAGAATTAGCCTAGGGAGGACGAAAATGACCTAATTGTTCATCCTATGACACAAAAATACCTATTGTATGCACAAGATTGGTTAGAAACCCTAATTGGACAAGATTAAGTGTAGGGAAGTCGAAAATGACATAAAAATCATCCAATGACACAAACACACCAATTGGATGCACAAGATTGGTTAGTAACCCTAATTGGACAAGAATAAGCCTAGGGAGGTCGAAAATGACCTAATTGTTCATCCAATGACACAAACACAACTATTGGATGCACAAGATTGGTTAAAAACCCTAATTGGTCAAGATTAAGTGTAGGGAGGAAGATAATGACCTAAATGTTCATCCAATTACACAAAACACCTATTAGATGCACAAGATTGGTTAAAAACCCTAATTGGACAAGAATTAGCCTAGGGAGGACGAAAATGACCAAAATGTTCATCCAATGACACAAAAACACCTAATGGATGCACAAGATTGGTTAAAAACCCTAATTGGACAAGAATTAGCCTAGGGAGGACGAAAATGACCTAAATGTTCATCCAATGAAACAAAAACACCTTATGGATGCACAAGATTGGTTAAAAACCCTAATTGGACAAGAATTAGCCTAGGGAGGACGAAAATCACCTAAATGTTCATCAAAACGACACAAAACACATATTGGATGCACAAGATTGGTTAAAAACCCTAATTCGACAAGAATTAGCCTAGGGAGGACGAAAATGACCTAATTGTTCATCCAATGACACAAAAATACCTATTGGATGCACAGGATTTGTTAGGAACCCTAATTGGACAAGATTAAGTGTAGGGAGGTCGAAAATGACATATAAATCTTCCAATGACACAAACACACCTATTGGATGCACAAGATTGGTTAAAAACCCTAATTGGACAAGAATTAGCCTAGGGAGGACGAAAATGACCTAAATGTTCATCCAATGACACAAAACACCTAATGGATGCACAAGATTGGTTAAAAACCCTAATTGGACAAGAATTAGCCTAGGGAGGACGAAAATCACCTAAATGTTCATCCAATGAAACAAAAACACCTTATGGATGCACAAGATTGGTTAAAAACCCTAATTGGACAAGAATTAGCCTAGGGAGGACGAAAATCACCTAAATGTTCATCAAAACGACACAAAACACATATTGGATGCACAAGATTGGTTAAAAACCCTAATTGGACAAGATTATGTTTAGGAAGGACGAAAATGACCTAATTGTTCATCCAATGACACAAAACACCTATTGGATGCACAAGATTGGTTAAAAACACTAATTGGAGAAGATTAAGTGTAGGGAGGACGAAAATGACCTAAATGTTCATCCACTGACACAAAACACCTATTGGATGCACAAGTTGGTTAAAAACCCAAATTGGACATGATGAAGTTTTCGAAGGACGAAAATGACCTAATTGTTCATCCAATGACACAAGATTGGTTAGTAACCCTAATTGGACAAGAATAAGCCTAGGGAGGTCGAAAATGACCTAATTGTTCATCCAATGATACAAACACAACTATTGGATGCACAAGATTGGTTAAAAACCCTAATTGGTCAAGATTAAGTGTAGGGAGGAAGATAATGACCTAAATGTTCATCCAATTACACAAAACACCTATTGGATGCACAAGATTGGTTAAAAACCCTAATTGGACAAGAATTAGCCTAGGGAGGACGAAAATGACCAAAATGTTCATCCAATGACACAAAAACACCTAATGGATGCACAAGATTGGTTAAAAACCCTAATTGGACTAGAATTAGCCTAGGGAGGACGAAAAGGACCCATATTTTCATCCAACGACACAAAAACACCTAATGGATGCACAAGATTGGTTAAAAACACTAATTGGACTACATTAAGTGTAGGGGAGAACGAAAATGACCTAAATGTTCATCCAATGACACAAAAACACCTACTGGATGCACAAGATTGGTTACAAACCTTAATTGGACAAGATTAAGTGTAGGGAGGTCGAAAATGACATAAAAATCATCCAACGACACAAACACACCTATTGGATGCACAAGATTGGTTAAAAACCCTTATTGGACAAGATTAAGTTTAGGAAGGACGAAAATGACCTAATTGTTCATCCAATGACACAAAACACCAATTGGATGCACAAGATTGGTTAAAAACCCCAATTGGACAAGATTTAGTTTAGGGAGGACGAAAATGACCTAAATGTTCATCCAATGACACAAAAACACCTAATGGATGCACAAGATTGGTTAAAAACCCTAATTGGACAAGAATTAGCCTAGGGAGGACGAAAATGACCTAATTGTTCATCCTATGACACAAAAATACCTATTGTATGCACAAGATTGGTTAGAAACCCTAATTGGACAAGATTAAGTGTAGGGAAGTCGAAAATGACATAAAAATCATCCAATGACACAAACACACCAATTGGGTGCACAAGATTGGTTAGTAACCCTAATTGGACAAGAATAAGCCTAGGGAGGTCGAAAATGACCTAATTGTTCATCCAATGACACAAACACAACTATTGGATGCACAAGATTGGTTAAAAACCCTAATTGGTCAAGATTAAGTGTAGGGAGGAAGATAATGACCTAAATGTTCATCCAATTACACAAAACACCTATTGGATGCACAAGATTGGTTAAAAACCCTAATTGGACAAGAATTAGCCTAGGGAGGACGAAAATGACCAAAATGTTCATCCAATGACACAAAAACACCTAATGGATGCACAAGATTGGTTAAAAACCCTAATTGGACAAGAATTAGCCTAGGGAGATCGAAAAGGACCCAAATTTTCATCCAATGACACAAAAACACCTAATGGATGCACAAGATTGGTTAAAAACACTAATTGGACTACATTAAGTGTAGGGGAGAACGAAAGTGACCTAAATGTTCATCCAATGACACAAAAACACCTACTGGATGCACAAGATTGGTTAGAAACCTTAATTGGACAAGATTAAGTGTAGGGATGTCGAAAATGACATAAAAATCATCCAACGACACAAACACACCCTATTGGATGCACAAGATTGGTTGAAAACCATAATTGGACAAGAATTAGCCTAGGGAGGACGAAAATGACCTAAATGATCATCCAATGACACACACACACCTAATGGATGCAAAAGATTGGTTAAAAACCCTAATTGGACAAGAATTAGCCTAGGGAGGACGAAAATCACCTAAATGTTCATCCAATGAAACAAAAACACCTTATGGATGCACAAGATTGGTTAAAAACCCTAATTGGACAAGAATTAGCCTAGGGAGGACGAAAATCACCTAAATGTTCATCAAAACGACACAAAACACATATTGGATGCACAAGATTGGTTAAAAACCCTAATTGGACAAGATTAAGTTTAGGAAGGACGAAAATGACCTAATTGTTCATCCAATGACACAAAACACCTATTGGATGCACAAGATTGGTTAAAAACCCCAATTCGACAAGATTTAGTTTAGGGAGGACGAAAATGACCTAAATGATCATCTAATGACACAAAACACCTATTGGATGCACAAGATTGGTTAAAAACCCTAATTCGACAAGAATTAGCCTAGGGAGGACGAAAATGACCTAATTGTTCATCCAATGACACAAAAATACCTATTGGATGCACATGATTTGTTTGGAACCCTAATTGGACAAGATTAAGTGTAGGGAGGTCGAAAATGACATATAAATCTTCCAATGACACAAACACACCTATTGGATGCACAAGATTGGTTAAAAACCCTAATTGGTTAAGATTAAGTGTTGGGAGGACGAAAATGACCTAAATGTTGATCCAATAACACAAAACACCTATTGGATGCACAAATTGGTTAAAAACCCTAATTGGACAAGAATTAGCCTAGGCAAGACGAAAATAACCTAAATGTTCATCCAATGACACAAAAACACCTAATGGATGCACAAGATTGGTTAAAAACCCTAATTGGACAAGAATTAGCCTAGGGAGGACGAAAATGACCTAATTGTTCATCCTATGACACAAAAATACCTATTGTATGCACAAGATTGGTTAGAAACCCTAATTGGACAAGATTAAGTGTAGGGAAGTCGAAAATGACATAAAAATCATCCAATGACACAAACACACCAATTCGATGCACAAGATTGGTTAGTAACCCTAATTGGACAAGAATAAGCCTAGGGAGGTCGAAAATGACCTAATTGTTCATCCAATGACACAAACACAACTATTGGATGCACAAGATTGGTTAAAAACCCTAATTGGTCAAGATTAAGTGTAGGGAGGAAGATAATGACCTAAATGTTCATCCAATTACACAAAACACCTATTGGATGCACAAGATTGGTTAAAAACCCTAATTGGACAAGAATTAGCCTAGGGAGGACGAAAATGACCAAAATGTTCCTCCAATGACACAAAAACACCTAATGGATGCACAAGATTGGTTAAAAACCCTAATTGGACAAGAATTAGCCTACGGAGGACGAAAATGACCTAAATGTTCATCCAATGACACAAAACACCTAATGGATGCACAAGATTGGTTAAAAACCCTAATTGGACAAGAATTAGCCTAGGGAGGACGAAAATCACCTAAATGTTCATCCAATGAAACAAAAACACCTTATGGATGCACAAGATTGGTTAAAAACCCTAATTGGACAAGAATTAGCCTAGGGAGGACGAAAATCACCTAAATGTTCATCAAAACGACACAAAACACATATTGGATGCACAAGATTGGTTAAAAACCCTAATTCGACAAGAATTAGCCTAGGGAGGACGAAAATGACCTAATTGTTCATCCAATGACACAAAAATACCTATTGGATGCACAGGATTTGTTAGGAACCCTAATTGGACAAGATTAAGTGTAGGGAGGTCGAAAATGACATATAAATCTTCCAATGACACAAACACACCTATTGGATGCACAAGATTGGTTAAAAACCCTAATTGGACAAGAATTAGCCTAGGGAGGACGAAAATGACCTAAATGTTCATCCAATGACACAAAACACCTAATGGATGCACAAGATTGGTTAAAAACCCTAATTGGACAAGAATTAGCCTAGGGAGGACGAAAATGACCTAAATGTTCATCCAATGACACAAAACACCTAATGGATGCACAAGATTGGTTAGAAAACCTAATTGGACAAGATTAAGTGTAGGGAGGACGAAAATAAGCTAAATGTTCATCCAATGACACAAAAACACCTAATGGATGCACAAGATTGGTTAGAAATCCTAATTGCACAAGATTAAGTTTAGGGAGGACGAAAATGACCTAAGTGTTCATCCAATGACACAAAACACCTATTGGATGCATAAGATTGGTTAAAAACCCTAATTGGACAAGATTAAGTGTAGGGAGGACGAAAATGACCTAAATGTTCATCCAATGACACAAAACACTTATTGGATGCACAAGATTGGTTAAAAACCCTAATTGGAGAAGAATTAGCCTAGGGAGGACAAAAATGACCTAAATGTTCATCCAATGACACAAAAACACCTAATGGATGCACAAGATTGGTTAAAAACCCTAATTGGACAAGAATTAGCCTAGGGAGGACGAAAATGACCTAAATGTTCATCCAATGACACAAAACACCTAATGGATGCACAAGATTGGTTAAAAACCCTAATTGGACAAGAATAAGCCTAGGGAGGACGAAAATGACCTAAATGTTCATCCAATGACACAAAACACCTATTGGATGCACAAGATTGGTTAAAAACCCTAATTGGACAAGAATTAGCCTAGGGAGGACGAAAATGACCTAATTGTTCATCCAATGACACAAAAACTCCTATTGGATGCACAAGATTGGTTAAAAATCCTAATTGGACAAGATTAGGTGTAGGGAGGACTAAAATGACCTAAATATTCATCCAATGACATAATACACCTATTGGATGCACAAGATTGGTTAAAAACCCTAATTGGACAAGAATTAGCCTAGGGAGGACGAAAATGACCTAATTGTTCAACCAATGACACAAAAACACCTATTGGATGCACAAGATTGGTTAGAAACCCTAATTGGACAAGCATAAGCCTAGGGAGGATGAAAACGACCTAAATGTTCATCCAATGACACAAACACAACTATTGGATGCACAAGATTGGTTAAAAACCCTAATTGGACAAGAATTAGCCTAGGGAGGACGAAAATGACCTAATTGTTAATCCAATGACACAAAAACTCCTATTGGATGCACAAGATTGGTTAAAAATCCTAATTGGACAAGATTAGGTGTAGGGAGGACGAAAATGACCTAAATATTCATCCAATGACACAATACACCTATTGGATGCACAAGATTGGTTAAAAACCCTAATTGGACAAGAATTAGCCTAGGGAGGACGAAAATGACCTAATTGTTCAACCAATGACACAAAAACACCTATTGGATGCACAAGATTGGTTAGAAACCCTAATTGGACAAGCATAAGCCTAGGGAGGATGAAAACGACCTAAATGTTCATCCAATGACACAAACACAACTATTGGATGCACAAGATTGGTTAAAAACCCTAATTGGACAAGAATTAGCCTAGGGAGGACGAAAATGACCTAATTGTTCATCCAATGACACAAAAACACCTATTGGATGCACAAGATTGGTTAAAAACCCTAATTGGACAAGATTAAGTGTAGGGAGGACGAAAATGACCTAAATGTTCATCCAATGACACAAAACACCTATTGGATGCACAAGATTGGTTAAAAACCCTAATTGGACAAGAATTAGCCTAGGGAGGACGAAAATGAC
The DNA here is from genome assembly GCA_037974835.1 of Cicer judaicum. Classification (NCBI taxonomy): domain Eukaryota; kingdom Viridiplantae; phylum Streptophyta; class Magnoliopsida; order Fabales; family Fabaceae; genus Cicer; species Cicer judaicum. The sequence continues at coordinate 2,255,280 of JBBPBS010000604.1, read as the reverse complement.
CAAAATGTTCATCCAATGACACAAAAACACCTAATGGATGCACAAGATTGGTTAAAAACCCTAATTGGACAAGATTAAGTGTAGGGAAGTCGAAAATGACATAAAAATCATCCAATGACACAAACACACCAATTGGATGCACAAGATTGGTTAGTAACCCTAATTGGACAAGAATAAGCCTAGGGAGGTCGAAAATGACCTAATTGTTCATCCAATGACACAAACACAACTATTGGATGCACAAGATTGGTTAAAAACCCTAATTGGTCAAGATTAAGTGTAGGGAGGAAGATAATGACCTAAATGTTCATCCAATTACACAAAACACCTATTGGATGCACAAGATTGGTTAAAAACCCTAATTGGACAAGAATTAGCCTAGGGAGGACGAAAATGACCTAAATGTTCATCCAATGACACACAAACACCTAATGGATGCACAAGATTGGTTAAAAACCCTAATTGGACAAGAATTAGCCTAGGGAGATCGAAAAGGACCCAAATTTTCATCCAACGACACAAAAACACCTAATGGATGCACAAGATTGGTTAAAAACACTAATTGGACTACATTAAGTGTAGGGGAGAACGAAAGTGACGTAAATGTTCATCCAATGACACAAAAACACCTACTGGATGCACAAGAATGGTTAGAAACCTTAATTGGACAAGAATTAGCCTAGGGAGGACGAAAATGACCTAAATGTTCATCCAATGACACACAAACACCTAATGGATGCAAAAGATTGGTTAAAAACCCTAATTGGACAAGAATTAGCCTAGCGAGGACGAAAATCACCTAAATGTTCATCCAATGAAACAAAAACACCTTATGGATGCACAAGATTGGTTAAAAACCCTAATTGGACAAGAATTAGCCTAGGGAGGACGAAAATCACCTAAATGTTCATCAAAACGACACAAAACACATATTGGATGCACAAGATTGGTTAAAAACCCTAATTCGACAAGAATTAGCCTAGGGAGGACGAAAATGACCTAATTGTTCATCCAATGACACAAAAATACCTATTGGATGCACAGGGTTTGTTAGGAACCCTAATTCGACAAGATTAAGTGTAGGGAAGTCGAAAATGACATATAAATCTTCCAATGACACAAACACACCTATTGGATGCACAAGATTGGTTAAAAACCCTAATTGGTTAAGATTAAGTGTTGGGAGGACGAAAATGACCTAAATGTTGATCCAATAACACAAAACACCTATTGGATGCACAAGATTGGTTAAAAACCCTAATTGGACAAGAATTAGCCTAGGCAAGACGAAAATAACCTAAATGTTCATCCAATGACACAAAAACACCTAATGGATGCACAAGATTGGTTAAAAACCCTAATTCGACAAGAATTAGCCTAGGGAGGACGAAAATGACCTAATTGTTCATCCAATGACACAAAAATACCTATTGGATGCACAGGATTTGTTAGGAACCCTAATTGGACAAGATTAAGTGTAGGGAGGTCGAAAATGACATATAAATCTTCCAATGACACAAACACACCTATTGGATGCACAAGATTGGTTAAAAACCCTAATTGGTTAAGATTAAGTGTTGGGAGGACGAAAATGACCTAAATGTTGATCCAATAACACAAAACACCTACTGGATGCACAAATTGGTTAAAAACCCTAATTGGACAAGAATTAGCCTAGGCAAGACGAAAATAACCTAAATGTTCATCCAATGACACAAAAACACCTAATGGATGCACAAGATTGGTTAAAAACCCTAATTGGACAAGAATAAGCCTAGGGAGGACGAAAATGACCTAATTGTTCATCCTATGACACAAAAATACCTATTGTATGCACAAGATTGGTTAGAAACCCTAATTGGACAAGATTAAGTGTAGGGAAGTCGAAAATGACATAAAAATCATCCAATGACACAAACACACCAATTGGATGCACAAGATTGGTTAGTAACCCTAATTGGACAAGAATAAGCCTAGGGAGGTCGAAAATGACCTAATTGTTCATCCAATGACACAAACACAACTATTGGATGCACAAGATTGGTTAAAAACCCTAATTGGTCAAGATTAAGTGTAGGGAGGAAGATAATGACCTAAATGTTCATCCAATTACACAAAACACCTATTGGATGCACAAGATTGGTTAAAAACCCTAATTGGACAAGAATTAGCCTAGGCAAGACGAAAATAACCTAAATGTTCATCCAATGACACAAAAACACCTAATGGATGCACAAGATTGGTTAAAAACCCTAATTGGACAAGAATTAGCCTAGGGAGGACGAAAATGACCTAATTGTTCATCCTATGACACAAAAATACCTATTGTATGCACAAGATTGGTTAGAAACCCTAATTGGACAAGATTAAGTGTAGGGAAGTCGAAAATGACATAAAAATCATCCAATGACACAAACACACCAATTGGATGCACAAGATTGGTTAGTAACCCTAATTGGACAAGAATAAGCCTAGGGAGGTCGAAAATGACCTAATTGTTCATCCAATGACACAAAAACAACTATTGGATGCACAAGATTGGTTAAAAACCCTAATTGGTCAAGATTAAGTGTAGGGAGGAAGATAATGACCTAAATGTTCATCCAATTACACAAAACACCTATTGGATGCACAAGATTGGTTAAAAACCCTAATTGGACAAGAATTAGCCTAGGGAGGACGAAAATCACCTAAATGTTCATCCAATGAAACAAAAACACCTTATGGATGCACAAGATTGGTTAAAAACCCTAATTGGACAAGAATTAGCCTAGGGAGGACGAAAATCACCTAAATGTTCATCAAAACGACACAAAACACATATTGGATGCACAAGATTGGTTAAAAACCCTAATTCGACAAGAATTAGCCTAGGGAGGACGAAAATGACCTAATTGTTCATCCAATGACACAAAAATACCTATTGGATGCACAGGGTTTGTTAGGAACCCTAATTCGACAAGATTAAGTGTAGGGAAGTCGAAAATGACATATAAATCTTCCAATGACACAAACACACCTATTGGACGCACAAGATTGGTTAAAAACCCTAATTGGTTAAGATTAAGTGTTGGGAGGACGAAAATGACCTAAATGTTGATCCAATAACACAAAACACCTATTGGATGCACAAGATTGGTTAAAAACCCTAATTGGACAAGATTAAGTTTAGGAAGGACGAAAATGACCTAATTGTTCATCCAATGACACAAAACACCAATTGGATGCACAAGATTGGTTAAAAACCCCAATTGGACAAGATTTAGTTTAGGGAGGACGAAAATGACCTAAATGTTCATCCAATGACACAAAAACACCTAATGGATGCACAAGATTGGTTAAAAACCCTAATTGGACAAGAATTAGCCTAGGGAGGACGAAAATGACCTAATTGTTCATCCTATGACACAAAAATACCTATTGTATGCACAAGATTGGTTAGAAACCCTAATTGGACAAGAATTAGCCTGGGGAGGACGAAAATGACCTAAATGTTCATCCAATGACACAAAACACCTAATGGATGCACAAGATTGGTTAAAAACCCTAATTGGACAAGAATTAGCCTAGGGAGGACGAAAATCACCTAAATGTTCATCCAATGAAACAAAAACACCTTATGGATGCACAAGATTGGTTAAAAACCCTAATTGGACAAGAATTAGCCTAGGGAGGACGAAAATCACCTAAATGTTCATCAAAATGACACAAAACACATATTGGATGCACAAGATTGGTTAAAAACCCTAATTCGACAAGAATTAGCCTAGGGAGGACGAAAATGACCTAATTGTTCATCCAATGACACAAAAATACCTATTGGATGCACAGGATTTGTTAGGAACCCTAATTGGACAAGATTAAGTGTAGGGAGGTCGAAAATGACATATAAATCTTCCAATGACACAAACATACCTATTGGATGCACAAGATTGGTTAAAAACCCTAATTGGTTAAGATTAAGTGTTGGGAGGACGAAAATGACCTAAATGTTGATCCAATAACACAAAACACCTATTGGATGCACAAGATTGGTTAAAAACCCTAATTGGACAAGAATTAGCCTAGGCAAGACGAAAATAACCTAAATGTTCATCCAATGACACAAAAACACCTAATGGATGCACAAGATTGGTTAAAAACCCTAATTGGACAAGAATTAGCCTAAGGAGGACGAAAATGACCTAATTGTTCATCCTATGACACAAAAATACCTATTGTATGCACAAGATTGGTTAGAAACCCTAATTGGACAAGATTAAGTGTAGGGAAGTCGAAAATGACATAAAAATCATCCAATGACACAAACACACCAATTGGATGCACAAGATTGGTTAGTAACCCTAATTGGACAAGAATAAGCCTAGGGAGGTCGAAAATGACCTAATTGTTCATCCAATGACACAAACACAACTATTGGATGCACAAGATTGGTTAAAAACCCTAATTGGTCAAGATTAAGTGTAGGGAGGAAGATAATGACCTAAATGTTCATCCAATTACACAAAACACCTATTGGATGCACAAGATTGGTTAAAAACCCTAATTGGACAAGAATTAGCCTAGGGAGGACGAAAATGACCAAAATGTTCATCCAATGACACAAAAACACCTAATGGATGCACAAGATTGTTTAAAAACCCTAATTGGACAAGAATTAGCCTAGGGAGGACGAAAATGACCTAAATGTTCATCCAATGAAACAAAAACACCTTATGGATGCACAAGATTGGTTAAAAACCCTAATTGGACAAGAATTAGCCTAGGGAGGACGAAAATCACCTAAATGTTCATCAAAACGACACAAAACACATATTGGATGCACAAGATTGGTTAAAAACCCTAATTCGACAAGAATTAGCCTAGGGAGGACGAAAATGACCTAATTGTTCATCCAATGACACAAAAATACCTATTGGATGCACAGGATTTGTTAGGAACCCTAATTGGACAAGATTAAGTGTAGGGAGGTCGAAAATGACATATAAATCTTCCAATGACACAAACACACCTATTGGATGCACAAGATTGGTTAAAAACCCTAATTGGTTAAGATTAAGTGTTGGGAGGACGAAAATGACCTAAATGTTGATCCAATAACACAAAACACCTATTGGATGCACAAGATTGGTTAAAAACCCTAATTGGACAAGAATTAGCCTAGGCAAGACGAAAATAACCTAAATGTTCATCCAATGACACAAAAACACCTAATGGATGCACAAGATTGGTTAAAAACCCTAATTGGACAAGAATTAGCCTAGGGAGGACGAAAATGACCTAATTGTTCATCCTATGACACAAAAATACCTATTGTATGTACAAGATTGGTTAGAAACCCTAATTGGACAAGATTAAGTGTAGGGAAGTCGAAAATGACATAAAAATCATCCAATGACACAAACACACCAATTGGATGCACAAGATTGGTTAGTAACCCTAATTGGACAAGAATAAGCCTAGGGAGGTCGAAAATGACCTAATTGTTCATCCAATGACACAAACACAACTATTGGATGCACAAGATTGGTTAAAAACCCTAATTGGTCAAGATTAAGTGTAGGGAGGAAGATAATGACCTAAATGTTCATCCAATTACACAAAACACCTATTGGATGCACAAGATTGGTTAAAAACCCTAATTGGACAAGAATTAGCCTAGGGAGGACGAAAATGACCAAAATGTTCATCCAATGACACAAAAACACCTAATGGATGCACAAGATTGGTTAAAAACCCTAATTGGACAAGAATTAGCCTAGGGAGATCGAAAAGGACCCAAATTTTCATCCAATGACACAAAAACACCTAATGGATGCACAAGATTGGTTAAAAACACTAATTGGACTACATTAAGTGTAGGGGAGAACGAAAGTGACCTAAATGTTCATCCAATGACACAAAAACACCTACTGGATGCACAAGATTGGTTAGAAACCTTAATTGGACAAGATTAAGTGTAGGGAGGTCGAAAATGACATAAAAATCATCCAACGACACAAACACACCTATTGGATGCACAAGATTGGTTGAAAACCATAATTGGACAAGAATTAGCCTAGGGAGGACGAAAATGACCTAAATGATCATCCAATGACACACAAACACCTAATGGATGCAAAAGATTGGTTAAAAACCCTAATTGGACAAGAATTAGCCTAGGGAGGACGAAAATCACCTAAATGTTCATCCAATGAAACAAAAACACCTTATGGATGCACAAGATTGGTTAAAAACCCTAATTGGACAAGAATTAGCCTAGGGAGGACGAAAATCACCTAAATGTTCATCAAAACGACACAAAACACATATTGGATGCACAAGATTGGTTAAAAACCCTAATTGGACAAGATTAAGTTTAGGATGGACGAAAATGACCTAATTGTTCATCCAATGACACAAAACACCTATTGGATGCACAAGATTGGTTAAATGACCTAAATGATCATCTAATGACACAAAACACCTATTGGATGCACAAGATTGGTTAAAAACCCTAATTCGACAAGAATTAGCCTAGGGAGGACGAAAATGACCTTATTGTTCATCCAATGACACAAAAATACCTATTGGATGCACAGGATTTGTTTGGAACCCTAATTGGACAAGATTAAGTGTAGGGAGGTCGAAAATGACATATAAATCTTCCAATGACACAAACACACCTATTGGATGCACAAGATTGGTTAAAAACCCTAATTGGTTAAGATTAAGTGTTGGGAGGACGAAAATGACCTAAATGTTGATCCAATAACACAAAACACCTATTGGATGCACAAATTGGTTAAAAACCCTAATTGGACAAGAATTAGCCTAGGCAAGACGAAAATAACCTAAATGTTCATCCAATGACACAAAAACACCTAATGGATGCACAAGATTGGTTAAAAACCCTAATTGGACAAGAATTAGCCTAGGGAGGACGAAAATGACCTAATTGTTCATCCTATGACACAAAAATACCTATTGTATGCACAAGATTGGTTAGAAACCCTAATTGGACAAGATTAAGTGTAGGGAAGTCGAAATTGACATAAAAATCATCCAATGACACAAACACACCAATTGGATGCACAAGATTGGTTAGTAACCCTAATTGGACAAGAATAAGCCTAGGGAGGTCGAAAATGACCTAATTGTTCATCCAATGACACAAACACAACTATTGGATGCACAAGATTGGTTAAAAACCCTAATTGGTCAAGATTAAGTGTAGGGAGGAAGATAATGACCTAAATGTTCATCCAATTACACAAAACACCTATTGGATGCACAAGATTGGTTAAAAACCCTAATTGGACAAGAATTAGCCTAGGGAGGACGAAAATCACCTAAATGTTCATCCAATGAAACAAAAACACCTTATGGATGCACAAGATTGGTTAAAAACCCTAATTGGACAAGAATTAGCCTAGGGAGGACGAAAATCACCTAAATGTTCATCAAAACGACACAAAACACATGTTGGATGCACAAGATTGATTAAAAACCCTAATTCGACAAGAATTAGCCTAGGGAGGATGAAAATGACCTAATTGTTCATCCAATGACACAAAAATACCTATTGGATGCACAGGATTTGTTAGGAACCCTAATTGGACAAGGTTAAGTGTAGGGAGGTCGAAAATGACATATAAATCTTCCAATGACACAAACACACCTATTGGATGCACAAGATTGGTTAAAAACCCTAATTGGTTAAGATTAAGTGTTGGGAGGACGAAAATGACCTAAATGTTGATCCAATAACACAAAACACCTACTGGATGCACAAATTGGTTAAAAACCCTAATTGGACAAGAATTAGCCTAGGCAAGACGAAAATAACCTAAATGTTCATCCAATGACACAAAAACACCTAATGGATGCACAAGATTGGTTAAAAACCCTAATTGGACAAGAATAATCCTAGGGAGGACGAAAATGACCTAATTGTTCATCCTATGACACAAAAATACCTATTGTATGCACAAGATTGGTTAGAAACCCTAATTGGACAAGATTAAGTGTAGGGAAGTCGAAAATGACATAAAAATCATCCAATGACACAAACACACCAATTGGATGCACAAGATTGGTTAGTAACCCTAATTGGACAAGAATAAGCATAGGGAGGTCGAAAATGACCTAATTGTTCATCCAATGACACAAACACAACTATTGGATGCACAAGATTGGTTAAAAACCCTAATTGGTCAAGATTAAGTGTAGGGAGGAAGATAATGACCTAAATGTTCATCCAATTACACAAAACACCTATTGGATGCACAAGATTGGTTAAAAACCCTAATTGGACAAGAATTAGCCTAGGGAGGACGAAAATGACCAAAATGTTCCTCCAATGACACAAAAACACCTAATGGATGCACAAGATTGGTTAAAAACCCTAATTGGACAAGAATTAGCCTAGGGAGGACGAAAATGACCTAAATGTTCATCCAATGACACAAAACACCTAATGGATGCACAAGATTGGTTAAAAACCCTAATTGGACAAGAATTAGCCTAGGGAGGACGAAAATCACCTAAATGTTCATCCAATGAAACAAAAACACCTTATGGATGCACAAGATTGGTTAAAAACCCTAATTGGACAAGAATTAGCCTAGGGAGGATGAAAATCACCTAAATGTTCATCAAAACGACACAAAACACATATTGGATGCACAAGATTGGTTAAAAACCCTAATTCGACAAGAATTAGCCTAGGGAGGACGAAAATGACCTAATTGTTCATCCAATGACACAAAAATACCTATTGGATGCACAGGATTTGTTAGGAACCCTAATTGGACAAGATTAAGTGTAGGGAGGTCGAAAATGACATATAAATCTTCCAATGACACAAACACACCTATTGGATGCACAAGATTGGTTAAAAACCCTAATTGGTTAAGATTAAGTGTTGGGAGGACGAAAATGACCTAAATGTTGATCCAATAACACAAAACACCTATTGGATGCACAAGATTGGTTAAAAACCCTAATTGGACAAGAATTAGCCTAGGCAAGACGAAAATAACCTAAATGTTCATCCAATGACACAAAAACACCTAATGGATGCACAAGATTGGTTAAAAACCCTAATTGGACAAGAATTAGCCTAGGGAGGACGAAAATGACCTATTTGTTCATCCTATGACACAAAAATACCTATTGTATGCACAAGATTGGTTAGAAACCCTAATTGGACAAGATTAAGTGTAGGGAAGTCGAAAATGACATAAAAATCATCCAATGACACAAACACACCAATTGGATGCACAAGATTGGTTAGTAACCCTAATTGGACAAGAATAAGCCTAGGGAGGACGAAAATGACCTAATTGTTCATCCAATGACACAAACACAACTATTGGATGCACAAGATTGGTTAAAAACCCTAACTGGTCAAGATTAAGTGTAGGGAGGAAGATAATGACCTAAATATTCATCCAATTACACAAAACACCTATTGGATGCACAAGATTGGTTAAAAACCCTAATTGGACAAGAATTAGCCTAGGGAGGACGAAAATGACCTAAATGTTCATCCAATGACACAAAAACACCTAATGGATGCACAAGATTGGTTAAAAACCCTAATTGGACAAGAATTAGCCTAGGGAGATCGAAAAGGACCCAAATTTTTATCCAACGACACAAAAACACCTAATGGATGCACAAGATTGGTTAAAAACACTAATTGGACTACATTAACTGTAGGGGAGAACGAAAGTGACCTAAATGTTCATCCAATGACACAAAAACACCTACTGGATGCACAAGATTGGTTAGAAACCTTAATTGGACAAGATTAAGTGTAGGGAGGTCGAAAATGACATAAAAATCATCCAACGACACAAACACACCTATTGGATGCACAAGATTGGTTGAAAACCCTAATTGGACAAGAATTAGCCTAGGGAGGACGAAAATGACCTAAATGTTCATCCAATGACACACAAACACCTAATTGTTCATCCAATGACACAAACACAACTATTGGATGCACAAGATTGGTTAAAAACCCTAATTGGACAAGAATTAGCCTAGGGAGGACGAAAATCACCTAAATATTCATCCAATGAAACAAAAACACCTTATGGATGCACAAGATTGGTTAAAAACCCTAATTGGACAAGAATTAGCCTAGGGAGGACGAAAATCACCTAAATGTTCATCAAAACGACACAAAACACATATTGGATGCACAAGATTGGTTAAAAACCCTAATTGGACAAGATTATGTTTAGGAAGGACGAAAATGACCTAATTGTTCATCCAATAACACAAAACACCTATTGGATGCACAAGATTGGTTAAAAACACTAATTGGAGAAGATTAAGTGTAGGGAGGACGAAAATGACCTAAATGTTCATCCACTGACACAAAAACACCTACTGGATGCACAAGATTGGTTACAAACCTTAATTGGACAAGATTAAGTGTAGGGTGGTCGAAAATGACATAAAAATCATCCAACGACACAAACACACCTATTGGATGCACAAGATTGGTTAAAAACCCTAATTGGACAAGATTAAGTTTAGGAAGGACGAAAATGACCTAAATGTTGATCCAATAACACAAAACACCTATTGGATGCACAAGATTGGTTAAAAACCCTAATTGGACAAGAATTAGCCTAGGCAAGACGAAAATAACCTAAATGTTCATCCAATGACACAAAAACACCTAATGGATGCACAAGATTGGTTAAAAACCCTAATTGGACAAGAATTAGCCTAGGGAGGACGAAAATGACCTAATTGTTCATCCTATGACACAAAAATACCTATTGTATGCACAAGATTGGTTAGAAACCCTAATTGGACAAGATTAAGTGTAGGGAAGTCGAAAATGACATAAAAATCATCCAATGACACAAACACACCAATTGGATGCACAAGATTAGTTAGTAACCCTAATTGGACAAGAATAAGCCTAGGGAGGTCGAAAATGACCTAATTGTTCATCCAACGACACAAACACAACTATTGGATGCAGAAGATTGGTTAAAAACCCTAATTGGTCAAGATTAAGTGTAGGGAGGAAGATAATGACCTAAATATTCATCCAATTACACAAAACACCTATTGGATGCACAAGATTGGTTAAAAACCCTAATTGGACAAGAATTAGCCTAGGGAGGACGAAAATGACCTAAATGTTCATCCAATGACACAAAAACACCTAATGGATGCACAAGATTGGTTAAAAACCCTAATTGGACAAGAATTAGCCTAGGGAGATCGAAAAGGACCCAAATTTTTATCCAACGACACAAAAACACCTAATGGATGCACAAGATTGGTTAAAAACACTAATTGGACTACATTAAGTGTAGGGGAGAACGAAAGTGACCTAAATGTTCATCCAATGACACAAAAACACCTACTGGATGCACAAGATTGGTTAGAAACCTTAATTGGACAAGATTAAGTGTAGGGAGGTCGAAAATGACATAAAAATCATCCAACGACACAAACACACCTATTGGATGCACAAGATTGGTTGAAAACCCTAATTGGACAAGAATTAGCCTAGGGAGGACGAAAATGACCTAAATGTTCATCCAATGACACACAAACACCTAATGGATGCAAAAGATTGGTTAAAAACCCTAATTGGACAAGAATTAGCCTAGTGAGGACGAAAATCACCTAAATGTTCATCCAATGAAACAAAAACACCTTATGGATGCACAAGATTGGTTAAAAACCCTAATTGGACAAGAATTAGCCTAGGGAGGACGAAAATCACCTAAATGTTCATCAAAACGACACAAAAGACATATTGGATGCACAAGATTGGTTAAAAACCCTAATTGGACAAGATTATGTTTAGGAAGGACGAAAATGACCTAATTGTTCATCCAATGACACAAAAATACCTATTGGATGCACAGGATTTGTTAGGAACCCTAATTGGACAAGATTAAGTGTAGGGAGGTCGAAAATGACATATAAATCTTCCAATGACACAAACACACCTATTGGATGCACAAGATTGGTTAAAAACCCTAATTGGTTAAGATTAAGTGTTGGGAGGACGAAAATGACCTAAATGTTGATCCAATAACACAAAACACCTATTGGATGCACAAGATTGGTTAAAAACCCTAATTGGACAAGAATTAGCGTAGGCAAGACGAAAATAACCTAAATGTTCATCCAATGACACAAAAACACCTAATGGATGCACAAGATTGGTTAAAAACCCTAATTGGACAAGAATTAGCCTAGGGAGGACGAAAATGACCTAATTGTTCATCCTATGACACAAAAATACCTATTGTATGCACAAGATTGGTTAGAAACCCTAATTGGACAAGATTAAGTGTAGGGAAGTCGAAAATGACATAAAAATCATCCAATGACACAAACACACCAATTGGATGCACAAGATTGGTTAGTAACCCTAATTGGACAAGAATAAGCCTAGGGAGGTCGAAAATGACCTAATTGTTCATCCAATGACACAAACACAACTATTGGATGCAGAAGATTGGTTAAAAACCCTAATTGGTCAAGATTAAGTGTAGGGAGGAAGATAATGACCTAAATATTCATCCAATTACACAAAACACCTATTGGATGCACAAGATTGGTTAAAAACCCTAATTGGACAAGAATTAGCCTAGTGAGGACGAAAATGACCTAAATGTTCATCCAATGACACAAAAACACCTAATGGATGCACAAGATTGGTTAAAAACCCTAATTGGACAAGAATTAGCCTAGGGAGATCGAAAAGGACCCAAATTTTTATCCAACGACACAAAAACACCTAATGGATGCACAAGATTGGTTAAAAACACTAATTGGACTACATTAAGTGTAGGGGAGAACGAAAGTGACCTAAATGTTCATCCAATGACACAAAAACACCTACTGGATGCACAAGATTGGTTAGAAACCTTAATTGGACAAGATTAAGTGTAGGGAGGTCGAAAATGACATAAAAATCATCCAACGACACAAACACACCTATTGGATGCACAAGATTGGTTGAAAACCCTAATTGGACAAGAATTAGCCTAGGGAGGACGAAAATGACCTAAATGTTCATCCAATGACACACAAACACCTAATGGATGCAAAAGATTGGTTAAAAACCCTAATTGGACAAGAATTAGCCTAGGGAGGACGAAAATCACCTAAATGTTCATCCAATGAAACCAAAACACCTTATGGATGCACAAGATTGGTTAAAAACCCTAATTGGACAAGAATTAGCCTAGGGAGGACGAAAATCACCTAAATGTTCATCAAAACGACACAAAAGACATATTGGATGCACAAGATTGGTTAAAAACCCTAATTGGACAAGATTATGTTTAGGAAGGACGAAAATGACCTAATTGTTCATCCAATGACACAAAAATACCTATTGGATGCACAGGATTTGTTAGGAACCCTAATTGGACAAGATTAAGTGTAGGGAGGTCGAAAATGACATATAAATCTTCCAATGACACAAACACACCTATTGGATGCACAAGATTGGTTAAAAACCCTAATTGGTTAAGATTAAGTGTTGGGAGGACGAAAATGACCTAAATGTTGATCCAATAACAGAAAACACCTATTGGATGCACAAGATTGGTTAAAAACCCTAATTGGACAAGAATTAGCCTAGGCAAGACGAAAATAACCTAAATGTTCATCCAATGACACAAAAACACCTAATGGATGCACAAGATTGGTTAAAAACCCTAATTGGACAAGAATTAGCCTAGGGAGGACGAAAATGACCTAATTGTTCATCCTATGACACAAAAATACCTATTGTATGCACAAGATTGGTTAGAAACCCTAATTGGACAAGATTAAGTATAGGGAAGTCGAAAATGACATAAAAATCATCCAATGACACAAACACACCAATTGGATGCACAAGATTGGTTAGTAACCCTAATTGGACAAGAATAAGCCTAGGGAGGTCGAAAATGACCTAATTGTTCATCCAATGACACAAACACAACTATTGGATGCAGAAGATTGGTTAAAAACCCTAATTGGTCAAGATTAAGTGTAGGGAGGAAGATAATGACCTAAATATTCATCCAATTACACAAAACACCTATTGGATGCACAAGATTGGTTAAAAACCCTAATTGGACAAGAATTAGCCTAGGGAGGACGAAAATGACCTAAATGTTCATCCAATGACACAAAAACACCTAATGGATGCACAAGATTGGTTAAAAACCCTAATTGGACAAGAATTAGCCTAGGGAGATCGAAAAGGACCCAAATTTTTATCCAACGACACAAAAACACCTAATGGATGCACAAGATTGGTTAAAAACACTAATTGGACTACATTAACTGTAGGGGAGAACGAAAGTGACCTAAATGTTCATCCAATGACACAAAAACACCTACTGGATGCACAAGATTGGTTAGAAACCTTAATTGGACAAGATTAAGTGTAGGGAGGTCGAAAATGACATAAAAATCATCCAACGACACAAACACACCTATTGGATGCACAAGATTGGTTGAAAACCCTAATTGGACAAGAATTAGCCTAGGGAGGACGAAAATGACCTAAATGTTCATCCAATGACACACAAACACCTAATTGTTCATCCAATGACACAAACACAACTATTGGATGCACAAGATTGGTTAAAAACCCTAATTGGACAAGAATTAGCCTAGGGAGGACGAAAATCACCTAAATGTTCATCCAATGAAACAAAAACACCTTATGGATGCACAAGATTGGTTAAAAACCCTAATTGGACAAGAATTAGCCTAGGGAGGACGAAAATCACCTAAATGTTCATCAAAACGACACAAAACACATATTGGATGCACAAGATTGGTTAAAAACCCTAATTGGACAAGATTATGTTTAGGAAGGACGAAAATGACCTAATTGTTCATCCAATGACACAAAAATACCTATTGGATGCACAGGATTTGTTAGGAACCCTAATTGGACAAGATTAAGTGTAGGGAGGTCGAAAATGACATATAAATCTTCCAATGACACAAACACACCTATTGGATGCACAAGATTGGTTAAAAACCCTAATTGGACAAGAATTAGCCTAGGGAGGACGAAAATGACCTAAATGTTCATCCAATGACACATAACACCTAATGGATGCACAAGATTGGTTAAAAACCCTAATTGGACAAGAATTAGCCTAGGGAGGACGAAAATCACCTAAATGTTCATCCAATGAAACAAAAACACCTTATGGATGCACAAGATTGGTTAAAAACCCTAATTGGACAAGAATTAGCCTAGGGAGGACGAAAATCACCTAAATGTTCATCAAAACGACACAAAACACATATTGGATGCACAAGATTGGTTAAAAACCCTAATTCGACAAGAATTAGCCTAGGGAGGACGAAAATGACCTAATTGTTCATCCAATGACACAAAAATACCTATTGGATGCACAGGGTTTGTTAGGAACCCTAATTCGACAAGATTAAGTGTAGGGAAGTCGAAAATGACATATAAATCTTCCAATGACACAAACACACCTATTGGACGCACAAGATTGGTTAAAAACCCTAATTGGTTAAGATTAAGTGTTGGGAGGACGAAAATGACCTAAATGTTGATCCAATAACACAAAACACCTATTGGATGCACAAGATTGGTTAAAAACCCTAATTGGACAAGATTAAGTTTAGGAAGGACGAAAATGACCTAATTGTTCATCCAATGACACAAAACACCAATTGGATGCACAAGATTGGTTAAAAACCCCAATTGGACAAGATTTAGTTTAGGGAGGACGAAAATGACCTAAATGTTCATCCAATGACACAAAAACACCTAATGGATGCACAAGATTGGTTAAAAACCCTAATTGGACAAGAATTAGCCTAGGGAGGACGAAAATGACCTAATTGTTCATCCTATGACACAAAAATACCTATTGTATGCACAAGATTGGTTAGAAACCCTAATTGGACAAGATTAAGTGTAGGGAAGTCGAAAATGACATAAAAATCATCCAATGACACAAACACACCAATTGGATGCACAAGATTGGTTAGTAACCCTAATTGGACAAGAATAAGCCTAGGGAGGTCGAAAATGACCTAATTGTTCATCCAATGACACAAACACACCTATTGGATGCACAAGATTGGTTAAAAACCCTAATTGGTCAAGATTAAGTGTAGGGAGGAAGATAATGACCTAAATGTTCATCCAATTACACAAAACACCTATTGGATGCACAAGATTGGTTAAAAACCCTAATTGGACAAGAATTAGCCTAGGGAGGACGAAAATGACCAAAATGTTCATCCAATGACACAAAAACACCTAATGGATGCACAAGATTGGTTAAAAACCCTAATTGGACAAGATTAAGTGTAGGGAAGTCGAAAATGACATAAAAATCATCCAATGACACAAACACACCAATTGGATGCACAAGATTGGTTAGTAACCCTAATTGGACAAGAATAAGCCTAGGGAGGTCGAAAATGACCTAATTGTTCATCCAATGATACAAACACAACTATTGGATGCACAAGATTGGTTAAAAACCCTAATTGGTCAAGATTAAGTGTAGGGAGGAAGATAATGACCTAAATGTTCATCCAATTACACAAAACACCTATTGGATGCACAAGATTGGTTAAAAACCCTAATTGGACAAGAATTAGCCTAGGGAGGACGAAAATGACCAAAATGTTCATCCAATGACACAAAAACACCTAATGGATGCACAAGATTGGTTAAAAACCCTAATTGGACTAGAATTAGCCTAGGGAGGACGAAAAGGACCCATATTTTCATCCAACGACACAAAAACACCTAATGGATGCACAAGATTGGTTAAAAACACTAATTGGACTACATTAAGTGTAGGGGAGAACGAAAATGACCTAAATGTTCATCCAATGACACAAAAACACCTACTGGATGCACAAGATTGGTTACAAACCTTAATTGGACAAGATTAAGTGTAGGGAGGTCGAAAATGACATAAAAATCATCCAACGACACAAACACACCTATTGGATGCACAAGATTGGTTAAAAACCCTTATTGGACAAGATTAAGTTTAGGAAGGACGAAAATGACCTAATTGTTCATCCAATGACACAAAACACCAATTGGATGCACAAGATTGGTTAAAAACCCCAATTGGACAAGATTTAGTTTAGGGAGGACGAAAATGACCTAAATGTTCATCCAATGACACAAAAACACCTAATGGATGCACAAGATTGGTTAAAAACCCTAATTGGACAAGAATTAGCCTAGGGAGGACGAAAATGACCTAATTGTTCATCCTATGACACAAAAATACCTATTGTATGCACAAGATTGGTTAGAAACCCTAATTGGACAAGATTAAGTGTAGGGAAGTCGAAAATGACATAAAAATCATCCAATGACACAAACACACCAATTGGGTGCACAAGATTGGTTAGTAACCCTAATTGGACAAGAATAAGCCTAGGGAGGTCGAAAATGACCTAATTGTTCATCCAATGACACAAACACAACTATTGGATGCACAAGATTGGTTAAAAACCCTAATTGGTCAAGATTAAGTGTAGGGAGGAAGATAATGACCTAAATGTTCATCCAATTACACAAAACACCTATTGGATGCACAAGATTGGTTAAAAACCCTAATTGGACAAGAATTAGCCTAGGGAGGACGAAAATGACCAAAATGTTCATCCAATGACACAAAAACACCTAATGGATGCACAAGATTGGTTAAAAACCCTAATTGGACAAGAATTAGCCTAGGGAGGACGAAAATGACCTAAATGTTCATCCAATGACACAAAACACCTAATGGATGCACAAGATTGGTTAAAAACCCTAATTGGACAAGAATTAGCCTAGGGAGGACGAAAATCACCTAAATGTTCATCCAATGAAACAAAAACACCTTATGGATGCACAAGATTGGTTAAAAACCCTAATTGGACAAGAATTAGCCTAGGGAGGACGAAAATCACCTAAATGTTCATCAAAACGACACAAAACACATATTGGATGCACAAGATTGGTTAAAAACCCTAATTCGACAAGAATTAGCCTAGGGAGGACGAAAATGACCTAATTGTTCATCCAATGACACAAAAATACCTATTGGTTGCACAGGATTTGTTAGGAACCATAATTGGACAAGATTAAGTGTAGGGAGGTCGAAAATGACATATAAATCTTCCAATGACACAAACACACCTATTGGATGCACAAGATTGGTTAAAAACCCTAATTGGTTAAGATTAAGTGTTGGGAGGACGAAAATGACCTAAATGTTGATCCAATAACACAAAACACCTATTGGATGCACAAGATTGGTTAAAAACCCTAATTGGACAAGAATTAGCCTAGGCAAGACGAAAATAACCTAAATGTTCATCCAATGACACAAAAACACCTAATGGATGCACAAGATTGGTTAAAAACCCTAATTGGACAAGAATTAGCCTAGGGAGGACGAAAATGACCTAATTGTTCATCCTATGACACAAAAATACCTATTGTATGCACAAGATTGGTTAGAAACCCTAATTGGACAAGATTAAGTGTAGGGAAGTCGAAAATGACATAAAAATCATCCAATGACACAAACACACCAATTGGATGCACAAGATTGGTTAAAAACCCTAATTGGTTAAGATTAAGTGTTGGGAGGACGAAAATGACCTAAATGTTGATCCAATAACACAAAACACCTATTGGATGCACAAGATTGGTTAAAAACCCTAATTGGACAAGAATTAGCCTAGGCAAGACGAAAATAACCTAAATGTTCATCCAATGACACAAAAACACCTAATGGATGCACAAGATTGGTTAAAAACCCTAATTGGACAAGAATTAGCCTAGGGAGGACGAAAATGACCTAATTGTTCATCCAATGACACAAAAATACCTATTGGATGCACAGGATTTGTTAGGAACCCTAATTGGACAAGATTAAGTGTAGGGAGGTCGAAAATGACATATAAATCTTCCAATGACACAAACACACCTATTGGATGCACAAGATTGGTTAAAAACCCTAATTGGTTAAGATTAAGTGTTGGGAGGACGAAAATGACCTAAATGTTGATCCAATAACACAAAACACCTATTGGATGCACAAGATTGGTTAAAAACCCTAATTGGACAAGAATTAGCCTAGGGAAGACGAAAATAACCTAAATGTTCATCCAATGACACAAAAACACCTAATGGATGCACAAGATTGGTTAAAAACCCTAATTGGACAAGAATTAGCCTAGGGAGGACGAAAATGACCTAATTGTTCATCCTATGACACAAAAATACCTATTGTATGCACAAGATTGGTTAGAAACCCTAATTGGACAAGATTAAGTGTAGGGAAGTCGAAAATGACATAAAAATCATCCAATGACACAAACACACCAATTGGATGCACAAGATTGGTTAGTAACCCTAATTGGACAAGAATAAGCCTAGGGAGGGCGAAAATGACCTAATTGTTCATCCAATGACACAAACACAACTATTGGATGCAGAAGATTGGTTAAAAACCCTAATTGGTCAAGATTAAGTGTAGGGAGGAAGATAATGACCTAAATATTCATCCAATTACACAAAACACCTATTGGATGCACAAGATTGGTTAAAAACCCTAATTGGACAAGAATTAGCCTAGGGAGGACGAAAATGACCTAAATGTTCATCCAATGACACAAAAACACCTAATGGATGCACAAGATTGGTTAAAAACCCTAATTGGACAAGAATTAGCCTAGGGAGATCGAAAAGGACCCAAATTTTTATCCAACGACACAAAAACACCTAATGGATGCACAAGATTGGTTAAAAACACTAATTGGACTACATTAAGTGTAGGGGAGAACGAAAGTGACCTAAATGTTCATCCAATGACACAAAAACACTTACTGGATGCACAAGATTGGTTAGAAACCTTAATTGGACAAGATTAAGTGTAGGGAGGTCGAAAATGACATAAAAATCATCCAACGAC
The DNA here is from genome assembly GCA_037974835.1 of Cicer judaicum. Classification (NCBI taxonomy): domain Eukaryota; kingdom Viridiplantae; phylum Streptophyta; class Magnoliopsida; order Fabales; family Fabaceae; genus Cicer; species Cicer judaicum. The sequence continues at coordinate 2,235,313 of JBBPBS010000604.1, read as the reverse complement.
ACAAACACACCTATTGGATGCACAAGATTGGTTGAAAACCCTAATTGGACAAGAATTAGCCTAGGGAGGACGAAAATGACCTAAATGTTCATCCAATGACACACAAACACCTAATGGATGCACAAGATTGGTTAAAAACCCTAATTGGACAAGAATTAGCCTAGGGAGATCGAAAAGGACCCAAATTTTTATCCAACGACACAAAAACACCTAATGGATGCACAAGATTGGTTAAAAACACTAATTGGACTACATTAAGTGTAGGGGAGAACGAAAGTGACCTAAATGTTCATCCAATGACACAAAAACACCTACTGGATGCACAAGATTGGTTAGAAACCTTAATTGGACAAGATTAAGTGTAGGGAGGTCGAAAATGACATAAAAATCATCCAACGATACAAACACACCTATTGGATGCACAAGATTGGTTGAAAACCCTAATTGGACAAGAATTAGCCTAGGGAGGACGAAAATGACCTAAATGTTCATCCAATGACACACAAACACCTAATGGATGCAAAAGATTGGTTAAAAACCCTAATTGGACAAGAATTAGCCTAGGGAGGACGAAAATCACCTAAATGTTCATCCAATGAAACAAAAACACCTAATGGATGCACAAGATTGGTTAAAAACCCTAATTGGACAAGAATTAGCCTAGGGAGGACGAAAATCACCTAAATGTTCATCAAAACGACACAAAACACATATTGGATGCACAAGATTGGTTAAAAACCCTAATTGGACAAGATTATGTTTAGGAAGGACGAAAATGACCTAATTGTTCATCCAATGACACAAAAATACCTATTGGATGCACAGGATTTGTTAGGAACCCTAATTGGACAAGATTAAGTGTAGGGAGGTCGAAAATGACATATAAATCTTCCAATGACACAAACACACCTATTGGATGCACAAGATTGGTTAAAAACCCTAATTGGTTAAGATTAAGTGTTGGGAGGACGAAAATGACCTAAATGTTGATCCAATAACACAAAACACCTATTGGATGCACAAGATTGGTTAAAAACCCTAATTGGACAAGAATTAGCCTAGGCAAGACGAAAATAACGTAAATGTTCATCCAATGACACAAAAACACCTAATGGATGCACAAGATTGGTTAAAAACCCTAATTGGACAAGAATTAGCCTAGGGAGGACGAAAATGACCTAATTGTTCATCCTATGACACAAAAATACCTATTGTATGCACAAGATTGGTTAGAAACCCTAATTGGACAAGATTAAGTGTAGGGAAGTCGAAAATGACATAAAAATCATCCAATGACACAAACACACCAATTGGATGCACAAGATTGGTTAGTAACCCTAATTGGACAAGAATAAGCCTAGGGAGGTCGAAAATGACCTAATTGTTCATCCAATGACACAAACAAAACTATTGGATGCAGAAGATTGGTTAAAAACCCTAATTGGTCAAGATTAAGTGTAGGGAGGAAGATAATGACCTAAATATTCATCCAATTACACAAAACACCTATTGGATGCACAAGATTGGTTAAAAACCCTAATTGGACAAGAATTAGCCTAGGGAGGACGAAAATGACCTAAATGTTCATCCAATGACACAAAAACACCTAATGGATGCACAAGATTGGTTAAAAACCCTAATTGGACAAGAATTAGCCTAGGGAGATCGAAAAGGACCCAAATTTTTATCCAATGACACAAAAACACCTAATGGATGCACAAGATTGGTTAAAAACACTAATTGGACTACATTAAGTGTAGGGGAGAACGAAAGTGACCTAAATATTCATCCAATGACACAAAAACACTTACTGGATGCACAAGATTGGTTAGAAACCTTAATTGGACAAGATTAAGTGTAGGGAGGTCGAAAATGACATAAAAATCATCCAACGACACAAACACACCTATTGGATGCACAAGATTGGTTGAAAACCCTAATTGGACAAGAATTAGCCTAAGGAGGACGAAAATGACCTAAATGTTCATCCAATGACACACAAACACCTAATGGATGCAAAAGATTGGTTAAAAACCTTAATTGGACAAGAATTAGCCTAGGGAGGACGAAAATCACCTAAATGTTCATCCAATGAAACAAAAACACCTTATGGATGCACAAGATTGGTTAAAAACCCTAATTGGACAAGAATTAGCCTAGGGAGGACGAAAATCACCTAAATGTTCATCAAAACGACACAAAACACATATTGGATGCACAAGATTGGTTAAAAACCCTAATTGGACAAGATTATGTTTAGGAAGGACGAAAATGACCTAATTGTTCATCCAATGACACAAAACACCTATTGGATGCACAAGATTGGTTAAAAACACTAATTGGAGAAGATTAAGTGTAGGGAGGACGAAAATGACCTAAATGTTCATCCACTGACACAAAACACCTATTGGATGCACAAGTTGGTTAAAAACCCAAATGTTCATCCAATGACACAAGATTGGTTAGTAACCCTAATTGGACAAGAATAAGCCTAGGGAGGTCGAAAATGACCTAATTGTTCATCCAATGATACAAACACAACTATTGGATGCACAAGATTGGTTAAAAACCCTAATTGGTCAAGATTAAGTGTAGGGAGGAAGATAATGACCTAAATGTTCATCCAATTACACAAAACACCTATTGGATGCACAAGATTGGTTAAAAACCCTAATTGGACAAGAATTAGCATAGGGAGGACGAAAATGACCAAAATGTTCATCCAATGACACAAAAACACCTAATGGATGCACAAGATTGGTTAAAAACCCGAATTGGACTAGAATTAGCCTAGGGAGGACGAAAAGGACCCAAATTTTCATCCAACGACACAAAAACACCTAATGGATGCACAAGATTGGTTAAAAACACTAATTGGACTACATTAAGTGTAGGGGAGAACGAAAATGACCTAAATGTTGATCCAATGACACAAAAACACCTACTGGATGCACAAGATTGGTTAGAAACCTTAATTGGACAAGATTAAGTGTAGGGAGGTCGAAAATGACATAAAAATCATCCAACGACACAAACACACCTATTGGATGCACAAGATTGGTTAAAAACCCTAATTGGACAAGATTAAGTTTAGGAAGGACGAAAATGACCTAATTGTTCATCCAATGACACAAAACACCAATTGGATGCACAAGATTGGTTAAAAACCCCAATTGGACAAGATTTAGTTTAGGGAGGACGAAAATGACCTAAATGTTCATCCAATGACACAAAAACACCTAATGGATGCACAAGATTGGTTAAAAACCCTAATTGGACAAGAATTAGCCTAGGGAGGACGAAAATGACCTAATTGTTCATCCTATGACACAAAAATACCTATTGTATGCACAAGATTGGTTAGAAACCCTAATTGGACAAGATTAAGTGTAGGGAAGTCGAAAATGACATAAAAATCATCCAATGACACAAACACACCAATTGGAGGCACAAGATTGGTTAGTAACCCTAATTGCACAAGAATAAGCCTAGGGAGGTCGAAAATGACCTAATTGTTCATCCAATGACACAAACACAACTATTGGATGCACAAGATTGGTTAAAAACCCTAATTGGTCAAGATTAAGTGTAGGGAGGAAGATAATGACCTAAATGTTCATCCAATTACACAAAACACCTATTGGATGCACAAGATTGGTTAAAAACCCTAATTGGACAAGAATTAGCCTAGGGAGGACGAAAATGACCAAAATGTTCATCCAATGACACAAAAACACCTAATGGATGCACAAGATTGGTTAAAAACCCTAATTGGACAAGAATTAGCCTAGGGAGGACGAAAATGACCTAAATGTTCATCCAATGACACAAAACACCTAATGGATGCACAAGATTGGTTAAAAACCCTAATTGGACAGGAATTAGCCTAGGGAGGACGAAAATCACCTAAATGTTCATCCAATGAAACAAAAACACCTTATGGATGCACAAGATTGGTTAAAAACCCTAATTGGACAAGAATTAGCCTAGGGAGGACGAAAATCACCTAAATGTTCATCAAAACGACACAAAACACATATTGGATGCACAAGATTGGTTAAAAACCCTAATTCGACAAGAATTAGCCTAGGGAGGACGAAAATGACCTAATTGTTCATCCAATGACACAAAAATACCTATTGGATGCACAGGATTTGTTAGGAACCCTAATTGGACAAGATTAAGTGTAGGGAGGTCGAAAATGACATATAAATCTTCCAATGACACAAACACACCTATTGGATGCACAAGATTGGTTAAAACCCCTAATTGGACAAGAATTAGCCTAGGGAGGACGAAAATGACCTAAATGTTCATCCAATGACACATAACACCTAATGGATGCACAAGATTGGTTAAAAACCCTAATTGGACTACATTAAGTGTAAGGAGGACGAAAATGACGTAAATGTTCATCCAATGACCCAAAACACCTATTTGATGCACAAGATTGGTTAAAAACCCTAATTGGACAAGAATTAGCCTAGGGAGGACGAAAATGACCTAATTCTTCATGCAATGACACAAAACACCTATTGGATGCACAAGATTGGTTAAAGACCTTAATTGGACAAGAATTAGCCTAGGGAGCACGAAATTGACCTAATTGTTCATCCAATGACGCAAAAATACCTATTGAAAGCACAGGATTAGTTAGAAACCCTAATTGGACAAGATTAAGTGTAGGGAGGTCGAAAATGACCTAATTGTTCATCCAATGACACAAACACAACTATTGGACGCACAAGATTGGTTACAAACCCTAATTGGACAAGCATAAGCCTAGGGAGGATGATAATGACCTAAATGTTCATCCAATGACACAAAACACCTATGGGATGCACAAGATTGGTTAAAAACCCTAATTGGACAAGATTAAGTGTAGGGAGGACAAAAATGACCTAAATGTTCATCCAATGACACAAAACACCTAATGGATGCACAAGATTGGTTAAAAACCCTAATTGGACTACATTAAGTGTAGAGAGGACGACAATGACCTGAATGTTCATCCAATGACACAAAACACCTATTGGATGCACAAGATTAATTAAAAACACTAATGGGAGAAGATTAAGTGTAGGGAGGACGAAAATGACCTAAATGTTCATCCACTGGCACAAAACACCTATTGGATGCACAAGATTGGTTAAAAACCCAAATTGGACATGATGAAGTTTACGAAGGACGAAAATGACCTAATTGTTCATCCAATGAAACAAAACACCTATTGGATGCACAAGATTGGTTAAAAACCATAATTGGACAAGATTAAGTGTAGGGAGGACGAAAATGACCCAAATGTTCATCCAATGACACAAAACACCTATTGGATGCACAAGATTGGTTAAAAACCTTAATTGGACAAGAATTAGCCTAGGGAGGACGAAAATGATCTAATTCTTCATCCAATGACACAAAAACACCTATTGGATGTACAAGACTGGTTAAAAACCCTAATTGGACAAGAATTAGCCTTGGGAGGACCAAAATGACCTAATTGTTCATCCAATGACACAAAAATACCTACTGGATGCACAAGATTGGTTAGAAACCTTAATTGGACAAGATTAAGTGTAGGGAGGTCGAAAATGACATAAAAAACATCCAATGAGAAAAACACACCTATTGGATGCACAAGATTGGTTAAAAACCCTAATTGGTTAAGATTAAGTGTAGGGAGGACGAAAATGACCTAAATGTTGATCCAATGACACAAAACACCTTATGGATGCACAAGATTGGTTAAAAACCCTAATTGGACTACATTAAGTGTAAGGAGGACGAAAATGACCTAAATGTTCATCCAATAACCCAAAACACATATTTGATGCACAAGATTGGTTAAAAACCCTAATTGGACAAGAATTAGCCAAGGGAGGACGAAAATGACGTAATTGTTCATCCAATGACACAAACACACCAATTGGATGCACAAGATTGGTTAGTAACCCTAATTGGATAAGAATAAGCCTAGGGAGGTCGAAAATGACCTAATTGTTCATCCAATGACACAAACACAACTATTGGATGCACAAGATTGGTTAACAACCCTAATTGGACAAGATTAAGTGTAGGGAGGACGAAAATGACCTAAATGATCATCCAATGACACAAAACACCTAATGGATGCACAAGATTGGTTAAAAACCCTAATTGGACTACATTAAGTGTAGGGGAGAACGAAAGTGACCTAAATGTTCATCCAATGACAGAAAAACACCTACTGGATGCACAAGATTGGTTAGAAACCTTAATTGGACAAGATTAAGTGTAGGGAGGTCGAAAATGACATAAAAATCATCCAACGACACAAACACACCTATTGGATGCACAAGATTGGTTAAAGACCTTAATTGGACAAGAATTAGCCTAGGGAGCACGAAATTGACCTAATTGTTCATCCAATGACGCAAAAATACCTATTGAAAGCACAGGATTAGTTAGAAACCCTAATTGGACAAGATTAAGTGTAGGGAGGTCGAAAATGACCTAATTGTTCATCCAATGACACAAACACAACTATTGGACGCACAAGATTGGTTACAAACCCTAATTGGACAAGCATAAGCCTAGGGAGGATGATAATGACCTAAATGTTCATCCAATGACACAAAACACCTATGGGATGCACAAGATTGGTTAAAAACCCTAATTGGACAAGATTAAGTGTAGGGAGGACAAAAATGACCTAAATGTTCATCCAATGACACAAAACACCTAATGGATGCACAAGATTGGTTAAAAACCCTAATTGGACTACATTAAGTGTAGAGAGGACGACAATGACCTGAATGTTCATCCAATGACACAAAACACCTATTGGATGCACAAGATTAATTAAAAACACTAATGGGAGAAGATTAAGTGTAGGGAGGACGAAAATGACCTAAATGTTCATCCACTGGCACAAAACACCTATTGGATGCACAAGATTGGTTAAAAACCCAAATTGGACATGATGAAGTTTACGAAGGACGAAAATGACCTAATTGTTCATCCAATGAGACAAAACACCTATTGGATGCACAAGATTGGTTAAAAACCATAATTGGACAAGATTAAGTGTAGGGAGGACGAAAATGACCCAAATGTTCATCCAATGACACAAAACACCTATTGGATGCACAAGATTGGTTAAAAACCTAAATTGGACAAGAATTAGCCTAGGGAGGACGAAAATGATCTAATTCTTCATCCAATGACACAAAAACACCTATTGGATGTACAAGACTGGTTAAAAACCCTAATTGGACAAGAATTAGCCTTGGGAGGACAAAAATGACCTAATTGTTCATCCAATGACACAAAAATACCTACTGGATGCACAAGATTGGTTAGAAACCTTAATTGGACAAGATTAAGTGTAGGGAGGTCGAAAATGACATAAAAAACATCCAATGACAAAAACACACCTATTGGATGCACAAGATTGGTTAAAAACCCTAATTGGTTAAGATTAAGTGTAGGGAGGACGAAAATGACCTAAATGTTGATCCAATGACACAAAACACCTTATGGATGCACAAGATTGGTTAAAAACCCTAATTGGACTACATTAAGTGTAAGGAGGACGAAAATGACCTAAATGTTCATCCAATAACCCAAAACACATATTTGATGCACAAGATTGGTTAAAAACCCTAATTGGACAAGAATTAGCCAAGGGAGGACGAAAATGACGTAATTGTTCATCCAATGACACAAACACACCAATTGGATGCACAAGATTGGTTAGTAACCCTAATTGGACAAGAATAAGCCTAGGGAGGTCGAAAATGACCTAATTGTTCATCCAATGACACAAACACAACTATTGGATGCACAAGATTGGTTAAAAACCGTAATTGGACAAGCATAAGCCTAGGGAGGATGAAAATGACCTAAATGTTCATCCAATGACACAAAACACCTATTGGATGCACAAGATTGGTTAAAAACCCTAATTGGACAAGATTAAGTGTAGGGAGGACGAAAATGACCTAAATGATCATCCAATGACACAAAACACCTAATGGATGCACAAGATTGGTTAAAAACCCTAATTGGACAAGATTAAGTGTAGGGAAGTCGAAAATGACATAAAAATCATCCAATGACACAAACACACCAATTGGATGCACAAGATTGGTTAGTAACCCTAATTGGACAAGAATAAGCCTAGGGAGGTCGAAAATGACCTAATTGTTCATCCAATGACACAAACACAACTATTGGATGCACAAGATTGGTTAAAAACCCTAATTGGACAAGAATTAGCCTAGGCAAGACGAAAATAACCTAAATGTTCATCCAATGACACAAAAACACCTAATGGATGCACAAGATTGGTTAAAAACCCTAATTGGACAAGAATTAGCCTAGGGAGGACGAAAATGACCTAATTGTTCATCCTATGACACAAAAATACCTATTGTATGCACAAGATTGGTTAGAAACCCTAATTGGACAAGATTAAGTGTAGGGAAGTCGAAAATGACATAAAAATCATCCAATGACACAAACACACCAATTGGATGCACAAGATTGGTTAAAAACCCTAATTGGTTAAGATTAAGTGTTGGGAGGACGAAAATGACCTAAATGTTGATCCAATAACACAAAACACCTATTGGATGCACAAGATTGGTTAAAAACCCTAATTGGACAAGAATTAGCCTAGGCAAGACGAAAATAACCTAAATGTTCATCCAATGACACAAAAACACCTAATGGATGCACAAGATTGGTTAAAAACCCTAATTGGACAAGAATTAGCCTAGGGAGGACGAAAATGACCTAATTGTTCATCCTATGACACAAAAACACCTATTGTATGCACAAGATTGGTTAGAAACCCTAATTGGACAAGATTAAGTGTAGGGAAGTCGAAAATGACATAAAAATCATCCAATGACACAAACACACCAATTGGATGCACAAGATTGGTTAGTAACCCTAATTGGACAAGAATAAGCCTAGGGAGGTCGAAAATGACCTAATTGTTCATCCAATGACACAAAACACCAATTGGATGCACAAGATTGGTTAAAAACCCCAATTGGACAAGATTTAGTTTAGGGAGGACGAAAATGACCTAAATGTTCATCCAATGACACAAAAACACCTAATGGATGCACAAGATTGGTTAAAAACCCTAACTGGACAAGAATTAGCCTAGGGAGGACGAAAATGACCTAATTGTTCATCCTATGACACAAAAATACCTATTGTATGCACAAGATTGGTTAGAAACCCTAATTGGACAAGATTAAGTGTAGGGAAGTCGAAAATGACATAAAAATCATCCAATGACACAAACACACCAATTGGATGCACAAGATTGGTTAGTAACCCTAATTGGACAAGAATAAGCCTAGGGAGGTCGAAAATGACCTAATTGTTCATCCAATGACACAAAACACCAATTGGATGCACAAGATTGGTTAAAAACCCCAATTGGACAAGATTTAGTTTAGGGAGGACGAAAATGACCTAAATGTTCATCCAATGACACAAAAACACCTAATGGATGCACAAGATTGGTTAAAAACCCTAACTGGACAAGAATTAGCCTAGGGAGGACGAAAATGACCTAATTGTTCATCCTATGACACAAAAATACCTATTGTATGCACAAGATTGGTTAGAAACCCTAATTGGACAAGATTAAGTGTAGGGAAGTCGAAAATGACATAAAAATCATCCAATGACACAAACACACCAATTGGATGCACAAGATTGGTTAGTAACCCTAATTGGACAAGAATAAGCCTAGGGAGGGCGAAAATGACCTAATTGTTCATCCAATGACACAAACACAACTATTGGATGCACAAGATTGGTTAAAAACCCTAATTGGTCAAGATTAAGTGTAGGGAGGAAGATAATGACCTAAATGTTCATCCAATTACACAAAACACCTATTGGATGCACAAGATTGGTTAAAAACCCTAATTGGACAAGAATTAGCCTAGGGAGGACGAAAATGACCAAAATGTTCCTCCAATGACACAAAAACACCTAATGGATGCACAAGATTGGTTAAAAACCCTAATTGGACAAGAATTAGCCTACGGAGGACGAAAATGACCTAAATGTTCATCCAATGACACAAAACACCTAATGGATGCACAAGATTGGTTAAAAACCCTAATTGGACAAGAATTAGCCTAGGGAGGACGAAAATCACCTAAATGTTCATCCAATGAAACAAAAACACCTTATGGATGCACAAGATTGGTTAAAAACCCTAATTGGACAAGAATTAGCCTAGGGAGGACGAAAATCACCTAAATGTTCATCAAAACGACACAAAACACATATTGGATGCACAAGATTGGTTAAAAACCCTAATTCGACAAGAATTAGCCTAGGGAGGACGAAAATGACCTAATTGTTCATCCAATGACACAAAAATACCTATTGGATGCACAGGATTTGTTAGGAACCCTAATTGGACAAGATTAAGTGTAGGGAGGTCGAAAATGACATATAAATCTTCCAATGACACAAACACACCTATTGGATGCACAAGATTGGTTAAAAACCCTAATTGGACAAGAATTAGCCTAGGGAGGACGAAAATCACCTAAATGTTCATCCAATGAAACAAAAACACCTTATGGATGCACAAGATTGGTTAAAAACCCTAATTGGACAAGAATTAGCCTAGGGAGGACGAAAATCACCTAAATGTTCATCAAAACGACACAAAACACATATTGGATGCACAAGATTGGTTAAAAACCCTAATTCGACAAGAATTAGCCTAGGGAGGACGAAAATGACCTAATTGTTCATGCAATGACACAAAACACCTATTGGATGCACAAGATTGGTTAAAGACCTTAATTGGACAAGAATTAGCCTAGGGAGCACGAAATTGACCTAATTGTTCATCCAATGACACAAAAATACCTATTGAAAGCACAGGATTAGTTAGAAACCCTAATTGGACAAGATTAAGTGTAGGGAGGTCGAAAATGACCTAATTGTTCATCCAATGACACAAACACAACTATTGGACGCACAAGATTGGTTACAAACCCTAATTGGACAAGCATAAGCCTAGGGAGGATGATAATGACCTAAATGTTCATCCAATGACACAAAACACCTATTGGATGCACAAGATTGGTTAAAAACCCTAATTGGACAAGATTAAGTGTAGGGAGGACAAAAATGACCTAAATGTTCATCCAATGACACAAAACACCTAATGGATGCACAAGATTGGTTAAAAACCCTAATTGGACTACATTAAGTGTAGAGAGGACGACAATGACCTGAATGTTCATCCAATGACACAAAACACCTATTGGATGCACAAGATTAATTAAAAACACTAATGGGAGAAGATTAAGTGTAGGGAGGACGAAAATGACCTAAATGTTCATCCACTGGCACAAAACACCTATTGGATGCACAAGATTGGTTAAAAACCCAAATTGGACATGATGAAGTTTACGAAGGACGAAAATGACCTAATTGTTCATCCAATGAGACAAAACACCTATTGGATGCACAAGATTGGTTAAAAACCATAATTGGACAAGATTAAGTGTAGGGAGGACGAAAATGACCCAAATGTTCATCCAATGACACAAAACACCTATTGGATGCACAAGATTGGTTAAAAACCTAAATTGGACAAGAATTAGCCTAGGGAGGACGAAAATGATCTAATTCTTCATCCAATGACACAAAAACACCTATTGGATGTACAAGACTGGTTAAAAACCCTAATTGGACAAGAATTAGCCTTGGGAGGACAAAAATGACCTAATTGTTCATCCAATGACACAAAAATACCTACTGGATGCACAAGATTGGTTAGAAACCTTAATTGGACAAGATTAAGTGTAGGGAGGTCGAAAATGACATAAAAAACATCCAATGACAAAAACACACCTATTGGATGCACAAGATTGGTTAAAAACCCTAATTGGTTAAGATTAAGTGTAGGGAGGACGAAAATGACCTAAATGTTGATCCAATGACACAAAACACCTTATGGATGCACAAGATTGGTTAAAAACCCTAATTGGACTACATTAAGTGTAAGGAGGACGAAAATGACCTAAATGTTCATCCAATAACCCAAAACACATATTTGATGCACAAGATTGGTTAAAAACCCTAATTGGACAAGAATTAGCCAAGGGAGGACGAAAATGACGTAATTGTTCATCCAATGACACAAACACACCAATTGGATGCACAAGATTGGTTAGTAACCCTAATTGGATAAGAATAAGCCTAGGGAGGTCGAAAATGACCTAATTGTTCATCCAATGACACAAACACAACTATTGGATGCACAAGATTGGTTAACAACCCTAATTGGACAAGATTAAGTGTAGGGAGGACGAAAATGACCTAAATGATCATCCAATGACACAAAACACCTAATGGATGCACAAGATTGGTTAAAAACCCTAATTGGACTACATTAAGTGTAGGGGAGAACGAAAGTGACCTAAATGTTCATCCAATGACACAAAAACACCTACTGGATGCACAAGATTGGTTAGAAACCTTAATTGGACAAGATTAAGTGTAGGGAGGTCGAAAATGACATAAAAATCATCCAACGACACAAACACACCTATTGGATGCACAAGATTGGTTGAAAACCATAATTGGACAAGAATTAGCCTAGGGAGGACGAAAATGACCTAAATGATCATCCAATGACACACAAACACCTAATGGATGCAAAAGATTGGTTAAAAACCCTAATTGGACAAGAATTAGCCTAGGGAGTACGAAAATCACCTAAATGTTCATCCAATGAAACAAAAACACCTTATGGATGCACAAGATTGGTTAAAAACCCTAATTGGACAAGAATTAGCCTAGGGAGGACGAAAATCACCTAAATGTTCATCAAAACGACACAAAACACATATTGGATGCACAAGATTGGTTAAAAACCCTAATTGGACAAGATTAAGTTTAGGAAGGACGAAAATGACCTAATTGTTCATCCAATGACACAAAACACCTATTGGATGCACAAGATTGGTTAAAAACCCCAATTCGACAAGATTTAGTTTAGGGAGGACGAAAATGACCTAAATGATCATCTAATGACACAAAACACCTATTGGATGCACAAGATTGGTTAAAAACCCTAATTCGACAAGAATTAGCCTAGGGAGGACGAAAATGACCTAATTGTTCATCCAATGACACAAAAATACCTATTGGATGCACAGGATTTGTTTGGAACCCTAATTGGACAAGATTAAGTGTAGGGAGGTCGAAAATGACATATAAATCTTCCAATGACACAAACACACCTATTGGATGCACAAGATTGGTTAAAAACCCTAATTGGTTAAGATTAAGTGTTGGGAGGACGAAAATGACCTAAATGTTGATCCAATAACACAAAACACCTATTGGATGCACAAATTGGTTAAAAACCCTAATTGGACAAGAATTAGCCTAGGCAAGACGAAAATAACCTAAATGTTCATCCAATGACACAAAAACACCTAATGGATGCACAAGATTGGTTAAAAACCCTAATTGGACAAGAATTAGCCTAGGGAGGACGAAAATGACCTAATTGTTCATCCTATGACACAAAAATACCTATTGTATGCACAAGATTGGTTAGAAACCCTAATTGGACAAGATTAAGTGTAGGGAAGTCGAAAATGACATAAAAATCATCCAATGACACAAACACACCAATTCGATGCACAAGATTGGTTAGTAACCCTAATTGGACAAGAATAAGCCTAGGGAGGTCGAAAATGACCTAATTGTTCATCCAATGACACAAACACAACTATTGGATGCACAAGATTGGTTAAAAACCCTAATTGGTCAAGATTAAGTGTAGGGAGGAAGATAATGACCTAAATGTTCATCCAATTACACAAAACACCTATTGGATGCACAAGATTGGTTAAAAACCCTAATTGGACAAGAATTAGCCTAGGGAGGACGAAAATGACCAAAATGTTCCTCCAATGACACAAAAACACCTAATGGATGCACAAGATTGGTTAAAAACCCTAATTGGACAAGAATTAGCCTAGGGAGGACGAAAATGACCTAAATGTTCATCCAATGACACAAAACACCTAATGGATGCACAAGATTGGTTAAAAACCCTAATTGGACAAGAATTAGCCTAGGGAGGACGAAAATCACCTAAATGTTCATCCAATGAAACAAAAACACCTTATGGATGCACAAGATTGGTTAAAAACCCTAATTGGACAAGAATTAGCCTAGGGAGGACGAAAATCACCTAAATGTTCATCAAAATGACACAAAACACATATTGGATGCACAAGATTGGTTAAAAACCCTAATTCGACAAGAATTAGCCTAGGGAGGACGAAAATGACCTAATTGTTCATCCAATGACACAAAAATACCTATTGGATGCACAGGATTTGTTAGGAACCCTAATTGGACAAGATTAAGTGTAGGGAGGTCGAAAATGACATATAAATCTTCCAATGACACAAACATACCTATTGGATGCACAAGATTGGTTAAAAACCCTAATTGGTTAAGATTAAGTGTTGGGAGGACGAAAATGACCTAAATGTTGATCCAATAACACAAAACACCTATTGGATGCACAAGATTGGTTAAAAACCCTAATTGGACAAGAATTAGCCTAGGCAAGACGAAAATAACCTAAATGTTCATCCAATGACACAAAAACACCTAATGGATGCACAAGATTGGTTAAAAACCCTAATTGGACAAGAATTAGCCTAGGGAGGACGAAAATGACCTAATTGTTCATCCTATGACACAAAAACACCTATTGTATGCACAAGATTGGTTAGAAACCCTAATTGGACAAGATTAAGTGTAGGGAAGTCGAAAATGACATAAAAATCATCCAATGACACAAACACACCAATTGGATGCACAAGATTGGTTAGTAACCCTAATTGGACAAGAATAAGCCTAGGGAGGTCGAAAATGACCTAATTGTTCATCCAATGATACAAACACAACTATTGGATGCACAAGATTGGTTAAAAACCCTAATTGGTCAAGATTAAGTGTAGGGAGGAAGATAATGACCTAAATGTTCATCCAATTACACAAAACACCTATTGGATGCACAAGATTGGTTAAAAACCCTAATTGGACAAGAATTAGCCTAGGGAGGACGAAAATGACCAAAATGTTCATCCAATGACACAAAAACACCTAATGGATGCACAAGATTGGTTAAAAACCCTAATTGGACTAGAATTAGCCTAGGGAGGACGAAAAGGACCCATATTTTCATCCAACGACACAAAAACACCTAATGGATGCACAAGATTGGTTAAAAACACTAATTGGACTACATTAAGTGTAGGGGAGAACGAAAATGACCTAAATGTTCATCCAATGACACAAAAACACCTACTGGATGCACAAGATTGGTTACAAACCTTAATTGGACAAGATTAAGTGTAGGGAGGTCGAAAATGACATAAAAATCATCCAACGACACAAACACACCTATTGGATGCACAAGATTGGTTAAAAACCCTTATTGGACAAGATTAAGTTTAGGAAGGACGAAAATGACCTAATTGTTCATCCAATGACACAAAACACCAATTGGATGCACAAGATTGGTTAAAAACCCCAATTGGACAAGATTTAGTTTAGGGAGGACGAAAATGACCTAAATGTTCATCCAATGACACAAAAACACCTAATGGATGCACAAGATTGGTTAAAAACCCTAATTGGACAAGAATTAGCCTAGGGAGGACGAAAATGACCTAATTGTTCATCCTATGACACAAAAATACCTATTGTATGCACAAGATTGGTTAGAAACCCTAATTGGACAAGATTAAGTGTAGGGAAGTCGAAAATGACATAAAAATCATCCAATGACACAAACACACCAATTGGGTGCACAAGATTGGTTAGTAACCCTAATTGGACAAGAATAAGCCTAGGGAGGTCGAAAATGACCTAATTGTTCATCCAATGACACAAACACAACTATTGGATGCACAAGATTGGTTAAAAACCCTAATTGGTCAAGATTAAGTGTAGGGAGGAAGATAATGACCTAAATGTTCATCCAATTACACAAAACACCTATTGGATGCACAAGATTGGTTAAAAACCCTAATTGGACAAGAATTAGCCTAGGGAGGACGAAAATGACCAAAATGTTCATCCAATGACACAAAAACACCTAATGGATGCACAAGATTGGTTAAAAACCCTAATTGGACAAGATTAAGTGTAGGGAAGTCGAAAATGACATAAAAATCATCCAATGACACAAACACACCAATTGGATGCACAAGATTGGTTAGTAACCCTAATTGGACAAGAATAAGCCTAGGGAGGTCGAAAATGACCTAAATGTTCATCCAATGACACAAACACAACTATTGGATGCACAAGATTGGTTAAAAACCCTAATTGGTCAAGATTAAGTGTAGGGAGGAAGATAATGACCTAAATGTTCATCCAATTACACAAAACACCTATTGGATGCACAAGATTGGTTAAAAACCCTAATTGGACAAGAATTAGCCTAGGGAGGACGAAAATCACCTAAATGTTCATCCAATGAAACAAAAACACCTTATGGATGCACAAGATTGGTTAAAAACCCTAATTGGACAAGAATTAGCCTAGGGAGGACGAAAATCACCTAAATGTTCATCAAAACGACACAAAACACATGTTGGATGCACAAGATTGATTAAAAACCCTAATTCGACAAGAATTAGCCTAGGGAGGACGAAAATGACCTAATTGTTCATCCAATGACACAAAAATACCTATTGGATGCACAGGATTTGTTAGGAACCCTAATTGGACAAGATTAAGTGTAGGGAGGTCGAAAATGACATATAAATCTTCCAATGACACAAACACACCTATTGGATGCACAAGATTGGTTAAAAACCCTAATTGGACAAGAATTAGCCTAGGGAGGACGAAAATGACCTAAATGTTCATCCAATGACACATAACACCTAATGGATGCACAAGATTGGTTAAAAACCCTAATTGGACAAGAATTAGCCTAGGGAGGACGAAAATCACCTAAATGTTCATCCAATGAAACAAAAACACCTTATGGATGCACAAGATTGGTTAAAAACCCTAATTGGACAAGAATTAGCCTAGGGAGGACGAAAATCACCTAAATGTTCATCAAAACGACACAAAACACATATTGGATGCACAAGATTGGTTAAAAACCCTAATTCGACAAGAATTAGCCTAGGGAGGACGAAAATGACCTAATTGTTCATGCAATGACACAAAACACCTATTGGATGCACAAGATTGGTTAAAGACCTTAATTGGACAAGAATTAGCCTAGGGAGCACGAAATTGACCTAATTGTTCATCCAATGACACAAAAATACCTATTGAAAGCACAGGATTAGTTAGAAACCCTAATTGGACAAGATTAAGTGTAGGGAGGTCGAAAATGACCTAATTGTTCATCCAATGACACAAACACAACTATTGGACGCACAAGATTGGTTACAAACCCTAATTGGACAAGCATAAGCCTAGGGAGGATGATAATGACCTAAATGTTCATCCAATGACACAAAACACCTATTGGATGCACAAGATTGGTTAAAAACCCTAATTGGACAAGATTAAGTGTAGGGAGGACAAAAATGACCTAAATGTTCATCCAATGACACAAAACACCTAATGGATGCACAAGATTGGTTAAAAACCCTAATTGGACTACATTAAGTGTAGAGAGGACGACAATGACCTGAATGTTCATCCAATGACACAAAACACCTATTGGATGCACAAGATTAATTAAAAACACTAATGGGAGAAGATTAAGTGTAGGGAGGACGAAAATGACCTAAATGTTCATCCACTGGCACAAAACACCTATTGGATGCACAAGATTGGTTAAAAACCCAAATTGGACATGATGAAGTTTACGAAGGACGAAAATGACCTAATTGTTCATCCAATGAGACAAAACACCTATTGGATGCACAAGATTGGTTAAAAACCATAATTGGACAAGATTAAGTGTAGGGAGGACGAAAATGACCCAAATGTTCATCCAATGACACAAAACACCTATTGGATGCACAAGATTGGTTAAAAACCTTAATTGGACAAGAATTAGCCTAGGGAGGACGAAAATGATCTAATTCTTCATCCAATGACACAAAAACACCTATTGGATGTACAAGACTGGTTAAAAACCCTAATTGGACAAGAATTAGCCTTGGGAGGACAAAAATGACCTAATTGTTCATCCAATGACACAAAAATACCTACTGGATGCACAAGATTGGTTAGAAACCTTAATTGGACAATATTAAGTGTAGGGAGGTCGAAAATGACATAAAAAACATCCAATGACAAAAACACACCTATTGGATGCACAAGATTGGTTAAAAACCCTAATTGGTTAAGATTAAGTGTAGGGAGGACGAAAATGACCTAAATGTTGATCCAATGACACAAAACACCTTATGGATGCACAAGATTGGTTAAAAACCCTAATTGGACTACATTAAGTGTAAGGAGGACGAAAATGACCTAAATGTTCATCCAATAACCCAAAACACATATTTGATGCACAAGATTGGTTAAAAACCCTAATTGGACAAGAATTAGCCAAGGGAGGACGAAAATGACGTAATTGTTCATCCAATGACACAAACACACCAATTGGATGCACAAGATTGGTTAGTAACCCTAATTGGATAAGAATAAGCCTAGGGAGGTCGAAAATGACCTAATTGTTCATCCAATGACACAAACACAACTATTGGATGCACAAGATTGGTTAAAAACCGTAATTGGACAAGCATAAGCCTAGGGAGGATGAAAATGACCTAAATGTTCATCCAATGACACAAAACACCTATTGGATGCACAAGATTGGTTAAAAACCCTAATTGGACAAGATTAAGTGTAGGGAGGACGAAAATGACCTAAATGATCATCCAATGACACAAAACACCTAATGGATGCACAAGATTGGTTAAAAACCCTAATTGGACAAGAATTAGCCTAGGGAGGACGAAAATGACCTAATTGTTCATCCTATGACACAAAAATACCTATTGTATGCACTAGATTGGTTAGAAACCCTAATTGGACAAGATTAAGTGTAGGGAAGTCGAAAATGACGTAAAAATCATCCAATGACACAAACACACCAATTGGATGCACAAGATTGGTTAGTAACCCTAATTGGACAAGAATAAGCCTAGGGAGGTCGAAAATGACCTAATTGTTCATCCAATGATACAAACACAACTATTGGATGCACAAGATTGGTTAAAAACCCTAATTGGTCAAGATTAAGTGTAGGGAGGAAGATAATGACCTAAATGTTCATCCAATTACACAAAACACCTATTGGATGCACAAGATTGGTTAAAAACCCTAATTGGACAAGAATTAGCCTAGGGAGGACGAAAATGACCTAAATGTTCATCCAATGACACAAAAACACCTAATGGATGCACAAGATTGGTTAAAAACCCTAATTGGACAAAATTAAGTGTAGGGAGGACGAAAATGACCTAAATGTTCATCCAACGACACAAAACACCTATTGGATGCACAAGATTGGTTAAAAACCCTAATTGGACAAGAATTTGCCTAGGGAAGACGAAAATGACCTAATTGTTCACCCAATGACACAAACACAACTATTGGATGCACAAGATTTGTTAAAAACCCTAATTGGACAAGCATAAGCCTAGGGAGGAAGAAAATGACCTAAATGTTCATCCAATGACACAAAGACACCTTATGGATGTACAAGATTGGTTAAAAACACTAATTGGACAAGATTAAGTGTAGGGAGGACGAAAATGACCTAAATGTTCATCCAACGAGACAAAACACCTATTGGATGCACAAGATTGGTTAGAAACCCTAATTGGACAAGATTACGTTTAGGGAGGACGAAAATAACCTAATTGTTCATCCAATGACGCAAAACACCTATTGGATGCACAAGATTGGTTAAAAACCCTAATTGGACAAGAATTAGCCTAGGGAGGACGAAAATGACCTAAATGTTCATCCAATGACACAAAAACACCTAATGGATGCACAAGATTGGTTAAAAACCCTAATTGGACATGAATTAGCCTAGGGAGGACGAAAATGACCTAATTGTTCATCCAATGACACAAACAGAACTATTGGATGCACAAGATTGGTTAGAAACCCTAATTGGACAAGGATAAGCCTAGGGAGGATGAAAATGACCTAAATGTTCATCCAATGACACAAAACACCTATTGGATGCACAAGATAGGTTAAAATCCCTAATTGGACAAGAATTAGCCTAGGGAGGACGAAAATGACCTAATTGTTCATCCAATGACACAAACACAACTACTGGATGCACAAGATTGGTTAGAAACCATAATTCGACAAGCATAAGTCTAGGGAGGTCGAAAATGCGCTAATTGTTTATCCAATGACACAAACACAACTATTGGATGCACAAGATTGGTTAAAACCCCTAATTGTTCAAGGATAAGCCTAGGGAGGATGAAAATGACCTAAATGTTCATCCAATGACACAAAACACCTATTAGATGCACAAGATTGGTTAAAAACCCTAATTAGACAAGAATTAGCCTAGGGAGGACGAAAATGACCTAAATGTTCATCCAATGACACAAAAACACCTAATGGATGCACAAGATTGGTTAAAAACCCTAATTGGACAAGAATTAGCCTAGGGAGGACGAAAATGACCTAAATGTTCATCCAATGACACAAAAACACCTAATGGATGCACAAGATTGGTTAAAAACCCTAATTGGACAAGAATTAGCCTAGGGAGGGCGAAAATGACCTAATTGTTCATCCAATGACACAAACACAACTATTGGATGCACAAGATTGGTTAGAAACCCTAATTGGAGAAGCATAGGCCTAAGGCGGATGAAAATGACCTAAATGTTCCTCCAATGACACAAAAACACCTTATGGATGCACAACATTGGTTAAAAACCCTAATTGGACAAGAATTAGCCTAGGGAGGACGAAACTGACCTAAATGTTCATCGAATGACACAAAAACACGTAATGGATGCACAAGATTGGTTAAAAACCCTAATTGGACAAGAATTAGCCTAGGGAGGACGAAAATGACCTAAATGTTCATCCAATGACACAAAAACACCTAATGGATGCACAAGATTGGTTAAAAACCCTAATTGGACAAGAATTAGCCTAGGGAGATCGAAAAGGACCCAAATTTTTATCCAACGACACAAAAACACCTAATGGATGCACAAGATTGGTTAAAAACACTAATTGGACTACATTAACTGTAGGGGAGAACGAAAGTGACCTAAATGTTCATCCAATGACACAAAAACACCTACTGGATGCACAAGATTGGTTAGAAACCTTAATTGGACAAGATTAAGTGTAGGGAGGTCGAAAATGACATAAAAATCATCCAACGACACAAACACACCTATTGGATGCACAAGATTGGTTAAAAACCCTAATTGGACAAGATTAAGTTTAGGAAGGACGAAAATGACCTAATTGTTCATCCAATGACACAAAACACCAATTGGATGCACAAGATTGGTTAAAAACCCCAATTGGACAAGATTTAGTTTAGGGAGGACGAAAATGACCTAAATGTTCATCCAATGACACAAAAACACCTAATGGATGCACAAGATTGGTTAAAAACCCTAACTGGACAAGAATTAGCCTAGGGAGGACGAAAATGACCTAATTGTTCATCCTATGACACAAAAATACCTATTGTATGCACAAGATTGGTTAGAAACCCTAATTGGACAAGATTAAGTGTAGGGAAGTCGAAAATGACATAAAAATCATCCAATGACACAAACACACCAATTGGATGCACAAGATTGGTTAGTAACCCTAATTGGACAAGAATAAGCCTAGGGAGGGCGAAAATGACCTAATTGTTCATCCAATGACACAAACACAACTATTGGATGCAGAAGATTGGTTAAAAACCCTAATTGGTCAAGATTAAGTGTAGGGAGGAAGATAATGACCTAAATATTCATCCAATTACACAAAACACCTATTGGATGCACAAGATTGGTTAAAAACCCTAATTGGACAAGAATTAGCCTAGGGAGGACGAAAATGACCTAAATGTTCATCCAATGACACAAAAACACCTAATGGATGCACAAGATTGGTTAAAAACCCTAATTGGACAAGAATTAGCCTAGGGAGATCGAAAAGGACCCAAATTTTTATCCAACGACACAAAAACACCTAATGGATGCACAAGATTGGTTAAAAACACTAATTGGACTACATTAAGTGTAGGGGAGAACGAAAGTGACCTAAATGTTCATCCAATGATACAAAAACACCTACTGGATGCACAAGATTGGTTAGAAACCTTAATTGGACAAGATTAAGTGTAGGGAGGTCGAAAATGACATAAAAATCATCCAACGACACAAACACACCTATTGGATGCACAAGATTGGTTGAAAACCCTAATTGGACAAGAATTAGCCTAGGGAGGACGAAAATGACCTAAATGTTCATCCAATGACACACAAACACCTAATGGATGCAAAAGATTGGTTAAAAACCCTAATTGGACAAGAATTAGCCTAGGGAGGACGAAAATCACCTAAATGTTCATCCAATGAAACAAAAACACCTTATGGATGCACAAGATTGGTTAAAAACCCTAATTGGACAAGAATTAGCCTAGGGAGGACGAAAATCACCTAAATGTTCATCAAAACGACACAAAACACATATTGGATGCACAAGATTGGTTAAAAACCCTAATTGGACAAGATTATGTTTAGGAAGGACGAAAATGACCTAATTGTTCATCCAATGACACAAAAATACCTATTGGATGCACAGGATTTGTTAGGAACCCATATTGGACAAGATTAAGTGTAGGGAGGTCGAAAATGACATATAAATCTTCCAATGACACAAACACACCTATTGGATGCACAAGATTGGTTAAAAACCCTAATTGGTTAAGATTAAGTGTTGGGAGGACGAAAATGACCTAAATGTTGATCCAATAACACAAAACACCTATTGGATGCACAAGATTGGTTAAAAACCCTAATTGGACAAGAATTAGCCTAGGCAAGACGAAAATAACCTAAATGTTCATCCAATGACACAAAAACACCTAATGGATGCACAAGATTGGTTAAAAACCCTAATTGGACAAGAATTAGCCTAGGGAGGACGAAAATGACCTAATTGTTCATCCTATGACACAAAAATACCTATTGTATGCACAAGATTGGTTAGAAACCCTAATTGGACAAGATTAAGTGTAGGGAAGTCGAAAATGACATAAAAATCATCCAATGACACAAACACACCAATTGGATGCACAAGATTGGTTAAAAACCCTAATTGGTTAAGATTAAGTGTTGGGAGGACGAAAATGACCTAAATGTTGATCCAATAACACAAAACACCTATTGGATGCACAAGATTGGTTAAAAACCCTAATTGGACAAGAATTAGCCTAGGCAAGACGAAAATAACCTAAATGTTCATCCAATGACACAAAAACACCTAATGGATGCACAAGATTGGTTAAAAACCCTAATTGGACAAGAATTAGCCTAGGGAGGACGAAAATGACCTAATTGTTCATCCAATGACACAAAAATACCTATTGGATGCACAGGATTTGTTAGGAACCCTAATTGGACAAGATTAAGTGTAGGGAGGTCGAAAATGACATATAAATCTTCCAATGACACAAACACACCTATTGGATGCACAAGATTGGTTAAAAACCCTAATTGGTTAAGATTAAGTGTTGGGAGGACGAAAATGACCTAAATGTTGATCCAATAACACAAAACACCTATTGGATGCACAAGATTGGTTAAAAACCCTAATTGGACAAGAATTAGCCTAGGCAAGACGAAAATAACCTAAATGTTCATCCAATGACACAAAAACACCTAATGGATGCACAAGATTGGTTAAAAACCCTAATTCGACAAGAATTAGCCTAGGGAGGACGAAAATGACCTAATTGTTCATCCAATGACACAAAAATACCTATTGGATGCACAGGATTTGTTAGGAACCCTAATTGGACAAGATTAAGTGTAGGGAGGTCGAAAATGACATATAAATCTTCCAATGACACAAACACACCTATTGGATGCACAAGATTGGTTAAAAACCCTAATTGGTTAAGATTAAGTGTTGGGAGGACGAAAATGACCTAAATGTTGATCCAATAACACAAAACACCTACTGGATGCACAAATTGGTTAAAAACCCTAATTGGACAAGAATTAGCCTAGGCAAGACGAAAATAACCTAAATGTTCATCCAATGACACAAAAACACCTAATGGATGCACAAGATTGGTTAAAAACCCTAATTGGACAAGAATTAGCCTAGGGAGGACGAAAATGACCTAATTGTTCATCCTATGACACAAAAATACCTATTGTATGCACAAGATTGGTTAGAAACCCTAATTGGACAAGATTAAGTGTAGGGAAGTCGAAAATGACATAAAAATCATACAATGACACAAACACACCAATTGGATGCACAAGATTGGTTAGTAACCCTAATTGGACAAGAATAAGCCTAGGGAGGTCGAAAATGACCTAATTGTTCATCCAATGACACAAACACAACTATTGGATGCAGAAGATTGGTTAAAAACCCTAATTGGTCAAGATTAAGTGTAGGGAGGAAGATAATGACCTAAATGTTCATCCAATTACACAAAACACCTATTGGATGCACAAGATTGGTTAAAAACCCTAATTGGACAAGAATTAGCCTAGGGAGGACGAAAATGACCAAAATGTTCCTCCAATGACACAAAAACACCTAATGGATGCACAAGATTGGTTAAAAACCCTAATTGGACAAGAATTAGCCTAGGGAGGACGAAAATGACCTAAATGTTCATCCAATGACACAAAACACCTTATGGATGCACAAGATTGGTTAAAAACCCTAATTGGACAAGAATTAGCCTAGGGAGGACGAAAATCACCTAAATGTTCATCCAATGAAACAAAAACACCTTATGGATGCACAAGATTGGTTAAAAACCCTAATTGGACAAGAATTAGCCTAGGGAGGACGAAAATCACCTAAATGTTCATCAAAACGACACAAAACACATATTGGATGCACAAGATTGGTTAAAAACCCTAATTCGACAAGAATTAGCCTAGGGAGGACGAAAATGACCTAATTGTTCATCCAATGACACAAAAATACCTATTGGATGCACAGGATTTGTTAGGAACCCTAATTGGACAAGATTAAGTGTAGGGAGGTCGAAAATGACATATAAATCTTCCAATGACACAAACATACCTATTGGATGCACAAGATTGGTTAAAAACCCTAATTGGTTAAGATTAAGTGTTGGGAGGACGAAAATGACCTAAATGTTGATCCAATAACACAAAACACCTATTGGATGCACAAGATTGGTTAAAAACCCTAATTGGACAAGAATTAGCCTAGGCAAGACGAAAATAACCTAAATGTTCAACCAATGACACAAAAACACCTAATGGATGCACAAGATTGGTTAAAAACCCTAATTGGACAAGAATTAGCCTAGGGAGGACGAAAATGACCTAATTGTTCATCCTATGACACAAAAATACCTATTGTATGCACAAGATTGGTTAGAAACCCTAATTGGACAAGATTAAGTGTAGGGAAGTCGAAAATGACATAAAAATCATCCAATGACACAAACACACCAATTGGATGCACAAGATTGGTTAGTAACCCTAATTGGACAAGAATAAGCCTAGGGAGGTCGAAAATGACCTAATTGTTCATCCAATTACACAAACACAACTATTGGATGCACAAGATTGGTTAAAAACCCTAATTGGTCAAGATTAAGTGTAGGGAGGAAGATAATGACCTAAATGTTCATCCAATTACACAAAACACCTATTGGATGCACAAGATTGGTTAAAAACCCTAATTGGACAAGAATTAGCCTAGGGAGGACGAAAATGACCAAAATGTTCATCCAATGACACAAAAACACCTAATGGATGCACAAGATTGGTTAAAAACCCTAATTGGACAAGAATTAACCTAGGGAGGACGAAAATGACCTAAATGTTCATCCAATGAAACAAAAACACCTTATGGATGCACAAGATTGGTTAAAAACCCTAATTGGACAAGAATTAGCCTAGGGAGGACGAAAATCACCTAAATGTTCATCAAAACGACACAAAACACCTATTGGATGCACAAGATTGGTTAAAAACCCTAATTCGACAAGAATTAGCCTAGGGAGGACGAAAATGACCTAATTGTTCATCCAATGACACAAAAATACCTATTGGATGCACAGGATTTGTTAGGAACCCTAATTGGACAAGATTAAGTGTAGGGAGGTCGAAAATGACATATAAATCTTCCAATGACACAAACACACCTATTGGATGCACAAGATTGGTTAAAAACCCTAATTGGACAAGAATTAGCCTAGGGAGGACGAAAATGACCTAAATGTTCATCCAATGACACATAACACCTAATGGATGCACAAGATTGGTTAAAAACCCTAATTGGACAAGAATTAGCCTAGGGAGGACGAAAATCACCTAAATGTTCATCCAATGAAACAAAAACACCTTATGGATGCACAAGATTGGTTAAAAACCCTAATTGGACAAGAATTAGCCTAGGGAGGACGAAAATCACCTAAATGTTCATCAAAACGACACAAAACACATATTGGATGCACAAGATTGGTTAAAAACCCTAATTGGACAAGATTAAGTTTAGGAAGGACGAAAATGACCTAATTGTTCATCCAATGACACAAAACACCTATTGGATGCACAAGATTGGTTAAAAACCCCAATTCGACAAGATTTAGTTTAGGGAGGACGAAAATGACCTAAATGATCATCTAATGACACAAAACACCTATTGGATGCACAAGATTGGTTAAAAACCCTAATTCGACAAGAATTAGCCTAGGGAGGACGAAAATGACCTAATTGTTCATCCAATGACACAAAAATACCTATTGGATGCACAGGATTTGTTTGGAACCCTAATTGGACAAGATTAAGTGTAGGGAGGTCGAAAATGACATATAAATCTTCCAATGACACAAACACACCTATTGGATGCACAAGATTGGTTAAAAACCCTAATTGGTTAAGATTAAGTGTTGGGAGGACGAAAATGACCTAAATGTTGATCCAATAACACAAAACACCTATTGGATGCACAAATTGGTTAAAAACCCTAATTGGACAAGAATTAGCCTAGGCAAGACGAAAATAACCTAAATGTTCATCCAATGACACAAAAACACCTAATGGATGCACAAGATTGGTTAAAAACCCTAATTGGACAAGAATTAGCCTAGGGAGGACGAAAATGACCTAATTGTTCATCCTATGACACAAAAATACCTATTGTATGCACAAGATTGGTTAGAAACCCTAATTGGACAAGATTAAGTGTAGGGAAGTCGAAAATGACATAAAAATCATCCAATGACACAAACACACCAATTCGATGCACAAGATTGGTTAGTAACCCTAATTGGACAAGAATAAGCCTAGGGAGGTCGAAAATGACCTAATTGTTCATCCAATGACACAAACACAACTATTGGATGCACAAGATTGGTTAAAAACCCTAATTGGTCAAGATTAAGTGTAGGGAGGAAGATAATGACCTAAATGTTCATCCAATTACACAAAACACCTATTGGATGCACAAGATTGGTTAAAAACCCTAATTGGACAAGAATTAGCCTAGGGAGGACGAAAATGACCAAAATGTTCCTCCAATGACACAAAAACACCTAATGGATGCACAAGATTGGTTAAAAACCCTAATTGGACAAGAATTAGCCTACGGAGGACGAAAATGACCTAAATGTTCATCCAATGACACAAAACACCTAATGGATGCACAAGATTGGTTAAAAACCCTAATTGGACAAGAATTAGCCTAGGGAGGACGAAAATCACCTAAATGTTCATCCAATGAAACAAAAACACCTTATGGATGCACAAGATTGGTTAAAAACCCTAATTGGACAAGAATTAGCCTAGGGAGGACGAAAATCACCTAAATGTTCATCAAAACGACACAAAACACATATTGGATGCACAAGATTGGTTAAAAACCCTAATTCGACAAGAATTAGCCTAGGGAGGACGAAAATGACCTAATTGTTCATCCAATGACACAAAAATACCTATTGGATGCACAGGATTTGTTAGGAACCCTAATTGGACAAGATTAAGTGTAGGGAGGTCGAAAATGACATATAAATCTTCCAATGACACAAACACACCTATTGGATGCACAAGATTGGTTAAAAACCCTAATTGGTTAAGATTAAGTGTTGGGAGGACGAAAATGACCTAAATGTTGATCCAATAACACAAAACACCTATTGGATGCACAAGATTGGTTAAAAACCCTAATTGGACAAGAATTAGCCTAGGCAAGACGAAAATTACCTAAATGTTCATCCAATGACACAAAAACACCTAATGGATGCACAAGATTGGTTAAAAACCCTAATTGGACAAGAATTAGCCTAGGGAGGACGAAAATGACCTAATTGTTCATCCTATGACACAAAAATACCTATTGTATGCACAAGATTGGTTAGAAACCCTAATTGGACAAGATTAAGTGTAGGGAAGTCGAAAATGACATAAAAATCATCCAATGACACAAACACACCAATTGGATGCACAAGATTGGTTAGTAACCCTAATTGGACAAGAATAAGCCTAGGGAGGACGAAAATGACCTAGTTGTTCATCCAATGACACAAACACAACTATTGGATGCACAAGATTGGTTAAAAACCCTAACTGGTCAAGATTAAGTGTAGGGAGGAAGATAATGACCTAAATATTCATCCAATTACACAAAACACCTATTGGATGCACAAGATTGGTTAAAAACCCTAATTGGACAAGAATTAGCCTAGGGAGGACGAAAATGACCTAAATGTTCATCCAATGACACAAAAACACCTAATGGATGCACAAGATTGGTTAAAAACCCTAATTGGACAAGAATTAGCCTAGGGAGATCGAAAAGGACCCAAATTTTTATCCAACGACACAAAAACACCTAATGGATGCACAAGATTGGTTAAAAACACTAATTGGACTACATTAAGTGTAGGGGAGAACGAAAATGACCTAAATGTTCATCCAATGACACAAAAACACCTACTGGATGCACAAGATTGGTTAGAAACCTTAATTGGACAAGATTAAGTGTAGGGAGGTCGAAAATGACATAAAAATCATCCAACGACACAAACACACCTATTGGATGCACAAGATTGGTTGAAAACCCTAATTGGACAAGAATTAGCCTAGGGAGGACGAAAATGACCTAAATGTTCATCCAATGACACACAAACACCTAATTGTTCATCCAATGACACAAACACAACTATTGGATGCACAAGATTGGTTAGTAACCCTAATTGGACAAGAATAAGCCTAGGGAGGTCGAAAATGACCTAATTGTTCATCCAATGATACAAACACAACTATTGGATGCACAAGATTGGTTAAAAACCCTAATTGGTCAAGATTAAGTGTAGGGAGGAAGATAATGACCTAAATGTTCATCCAATTACACAAAACACCTATTGGATGCACAAGATTGGTTAAAAACCCTAATTGGACAAGAATTAGCCTAGGGAGGACGAAAATGACCAAAATGTTCATCCAATGACACAAAAACACCTAATGGATGCACAAGATTGGTTAAAAACCCTAATTGGACTAGAATTAGCCTAGGGAGGACGAAAAGGACCCATATTTTCATCCAACGACACAAAAACACCTAATGGATGCACAAGATTGGTTAAAAACACTAATTGGACTACATTAAGTGTAGGGGAGAACGAAAATGACCTAAATGTTCATCCAATGACACAAAAACACCTACTGGATGCACAAGATTGGTTACAAACCTTAATTGGACAAGATTAAGTGTAGGGAGGTCGAAAATGACATAAAAATCATCCAACGACACAAACACACCTATTGGATGCACAAGATTGGTTAAAAACCCTAATTGGACAAGATTAAGTTTAGGAAGGACGAAAATGACCTAATTGTTCATCCAATGACACAAAACACCAATTGGATGCACAAGATTGGTTAAAAACCCCAATTGGACAAGATTTAGTTTAGGGAGGACGAAAATGACCTAAATGTTCATCCAATGACACAAAAACACCTAATGGATGCACAAGATTGGTTAAAAACCCTAATTGGACAAGAATTAGCCTAGGGAGGACGAAAATGACCTAATTGTTCATCCTATGACACAAAAATACCTATTGTATGCACAAGATTGGTTAGAAACCCTAATTGGACAAGATTAAGTGTAGGGAAGTCGAAAATGACATAAAAATCATCCAATGACACAAACACACCAATTGGATGCACAAGATTGGTTAGAAACCCTAATTGGACAAGAATAAGCCTAGGGAGGTCGAAAATGACCTAATTGTTCATCCAATGACACAAACACAACTATTGGATGCACAAGATTGGTTAAAAACCCTAATTGGACAAGAATTAGCCTAGGGAGGACGAAAATGACCTAAATGTTCATCCAATGACACAAAAACACCTATTGGATGCACAAGATTGGTTAAAAACCCTAATTGGACAAGAATTAGCCTAGGGAGGACGAAAATGACCTAAATGTTCATCCAATGACACAAAAACACCTAATGGATGCACAAGATTGGTTAAAAACCCTAATTGGATAAGAATTAGCCTAGGGAGGACGAAAATGACCTAAATGTTCATCCAATGACACAAAACACCTATTGGATGCACAAGATTGGTTAAAAACCCTAATTGGATAAGAATTAGCCTAGGGAGGACGAAAATGACCTAAATGTTCATCCAATGACACAAAAACACCTAATGGATGCACAACATTGGTTAAAAACCCTAATTGGACAAGAATTAGCCTTGGGTGGACGAAAATGACCTAAATGTTCATCCAATGACACAAAAACACCTAATGGATGCACAAGATTGGTTAAAAACCCTAAATGGACTACATCAAGTGTAGAGAGGACGAAAATGACCTAAATGTTCATCCAATGACACAAAACACCTATTGGATGCACAAGATTGGTTAAAAACCCTAATTGGACAACAATTAGCGTAGGGAGGACGAAAATGACCTAATTGTTCATCCAATGACACAAAAACACCTATTGAATGCACAAGATTGGTTAGAAACCCTAATTGGACAAGATTAAGTGTAGGGAGGTCGAAAATGACATAAAAATCATCCAACGACACAAACACACCTATTGGATGCACAAGATTGGTTAAAAACCCTAATTGGACAAGATTAAGTTTAGGAAGGACGAAAATGACCTAATTGTTCATCCAATGACACAAAACACCAATTGGATGCACAAGATTGGTTAAAAACCCCAATTGGACAAGATTTAGTTTAGGGAGGACGAAAATGACCTAAATGTTCATCCAATGACACAAAAACACCTAATGGATGCACAAGATTGGTTAAAAACCCTAACTGGACAAGAATTAGCCTAGGGAGGACGAAAATGACCTAATTGTTCATCCTATGACACAAAAATACCTATTGTATGCACAAGATTGGTTAGAAACCCTAATTGGACAAGATTAAGTGTAGGGAAGTCGAAAATGACATAAAAATCATCCAATGACACAAACACACCAATTGGATGCACAAGATTGGTTAGTAACCCTAATTGGACAAGAATAAGCCTAGGGAGGTCGAAAATGACCTAATTGTTCATCCAATGACACAAACACAACTATTGGATGCACAAGATTGGTTAAAAACCCTAATTGGTCAAGATTAAGTGTAGGGAGGAAGATAAGGAACTAAATGTTCATCCAATTACACAAAACACCTATTGGATGCACAAGATTGGTTAAAAACCCTAATTGGACAAGAATTAGCCTAGGGAGGACGAAAATGACCTAATTGTTCATCCTATGACACAAAAATACCTATTGTATGCACAAGATTGGTTAGAAACCCTAATTGGACAAGATTAAGTGTAGGGAAGTCGAAAATGACATAAAAATCATCCAATGACACAAACACACCAATTGGATGCACAAGATTGGTTAGTAACCCTAATTGGACAAGAATAAGCCTAGGGAGGACGAAAATGACCTAATTGTTCATCCAATGACACAAACACAACTATTGGATGCACAAGATTGGTTAAAAACCCTAATTGGTCAAGATTAAGTGTAGGGAGGAAGATAATGACCTAAATGTTCATCCAATTACACAAAACACCTATTGGATGCACAAGATTGGTTAAAAACCCTAATTGGTTAAGATTAAGTGTAGGGAGGACGAAAATGACCTAAATGTTGATCCAATGACACAAAACACCTATTGGATGCACAAGATTGGTTAAAAACCCTAATTGGACAAGAATTAGCCTAGGCAAGACGAAAATAACCTAAATGTTCATCCAATGACACAAAAACACCTAATGGATGCACAAGATTGGTTAAAAACCCTAATTGGACAAGAATTAGCCTAGGGAGGACGAAAATGACCTAATTGTTCATCCTATGACACAAAAATACCTATTGTATGCACAAGATTGGTTAGAAACCCTAATTGGACAAGATTAAGTGTAGGGAAGTCGAAAATGACATATAAATCTTCCAATGACACAAACACACCTATTGGATGCACAAGATTGGTTAAAAACCCTAATTGGTTAAGATTAAGTGTTGGGAGGACGAAAATGACCTAAATGTTGATCCAATAACACAAAACACCTATTGGATGCACAAGATTGGTTAAAAACCCTAATTGGACAAGAATTAGCCTAGGCAAGACGAAAATAACCTAAATGTTCATCCAATGACACAAAAACACCTAATGGATGCACAAGATTGGTTAAAAACCCTAATTGGACAAGAATTAGCCTAGGGAGGACGAAAATGACCTAATTGTTCATCCTATGACACAAAAATACCTATTGTATGCACAAGATTGGTTAGAAACCCTAATTGGACAAGATTAAGTGTAGGGAAGTCGAAAATGACATAAAAATCATCCAATGACACAAACACACCAATTGGATGCACAAGATTGGTTAAAAACCCTAATTGGTTAAGATTAAGTGTTGGGAGGACGAAAATGACCTAAATGTTGATCCAATAACACAAAACACCTATTGGATGCACAAGATTGGTTAAAAACCCTAATTGGACAAGAATTAGCCTAGGCAAGACGAAAATAACCTAAATGTTCATCCAATGACACAAAAACACCTAATGGATGCACAAGATTGGTTAAAAACCCTAATTGGACAAGAATTAGCCTAGGGAGGACGAAAATGACCTAATTGTTCATCCAATGACACAAAAATACCTATTGGATGCACAGGATTTGTTAGGAACCCTAATTGGACAAGATTAAGTGTAGGGAGGTCGAAAATGACATATAAATCTTCCAATGACACAAACACACCTATTGGATGCACAAGATTGGTTAAAAACCCTAATTGGTTAAGATTAAGTGTTGGGAGGACGAAAATGACCTAAATGTTGATCCAATAACACAAAACACCTATTGGATGCACAAGATTGGTTAAAAACCCTAATTGGACAAGAATTAGCCTAGGCAAGACGAAAATAACCTAAATGTTCATCCAATGACACAAAAACACCTAATGGATGCACAAGATTGGTTAAAAACCCTAATTCGACAAGAATTAGCCTAGGGAGGACGAAAATGACCTAATTGTTCATCCAATGACACAAAAATACCTATTGGATGCACAGGATTTGTTAGGAACCCTAATTGGACAAGATTAAGTGTAGGGAGGTCGAAAATGACATATAAATCTTCCAATGACACAAACACACCTATTGGATGCACAAGATTGGTTAAAAACCCTAATTGGTTAAGATTAAGTGTTGGGAGGACGAAAATGACCTAAATGTTGATCCAATAACACAAAACACCTATTGGATGCACAAATTGGTTAAAAACCCTAATTGGACAAGAATTAGCCTAGGCAAGACGAAAATAACCTAAATGTTCATCCAATGACACAAAAACACCTAATGGATGCACAAGATTGGTTAAAAACCCTAATTGGACAAGAATTAGCCTAGGGAGGACGAAAATGACCTAATTGTTCATCCTATGACACAAAAATACCTATTGTATGCACAAGATTGGTTAGAAACCCTAATTGGACAAGATTAAGTGTAGGGAAGTCGAAAATGACATAAAAATCATCCAATGACACAAACACACCAATTCGATGCACAAGATTGGTTAGTAACCCTAATTGGACAAGAATAAGCCTAGGGAGGTCGAAAATGACCTAATTGTTCATCCAATGACACAAACACAACTATTGGATGCACAAGATTGGTTAAAAACCCTAATTGGTCAAGATTAAGTGTAGGGAGGAAGATAATGACCTAAATGTTCATCCAATTACACAAAACACCTATTGGATGCACAAGATTGGTTAAAAACCCTAATTGGACAAGAATTAGCCTAGGGAGGACGAAAATGACCAAAATGTTCCTCCAATGACACAAAAACACCTAATGGATGCACAAGATTGGTTAAAAACCCTAATTGGACAAGAATTAGCCTAGGGAGGACGAAAATGACCTAAATGTTCATCCAATGACACAAAACACCTAATGGATGCACAAGATTGGTTAAAAACCCTAATTGGACAAGAATTAGCCTAGGGAGGACGAAAATCACCTAAATGTTCATCCAATGAAACAAAAACACCTTATGGATGCACAAGATTGGTTAAAAACCCTAATTGGACAAGAATTAGCCTAGGGAGGACGAAAATCACCTAAATGTTCATCAAAACGACACAAAACACATATTGGATGCACAAGATTGGTTAAAAACCCTAATTCGACAAGAATTAGCCTAGGGAGGACGAAAATGACCTAATTGTTCATCCAATGACACAAAAATACCTATTGGTTGCACAGGATTTGTTAGGAACCCTAATTGGACAAGATTAAGTGTAGGGAGGTCGAAAATGACATATAAATCTTCCAATGACACAAACACACCTATTGGATGCACAAGATTGGTTAAAAACCCTAATTGGTTAAGATTAAGTGTTGGACGACGAAAATGACCTAAATGTTGATCCAATAACACAAAACACCTATTGGATGCACAAGATTGGTTAAAAACCCTAATTGGACAAGAATTAGCCTAGGCAAGACGAAAATAACCTAAATGTTCATCCAATGACACAAAAACACCTAATGGATGCACAAGATTGGTTAAAAACCCTAATTGGACAAGAATTAGCCTAGGGAGGACGAAAATGACCTAATTGTTCATCCTATGACACAAAAATACCTATTGTATGCACAAGATTGGTTAGAAACCCTAATTGGACAAGATTAAGTGTAGGGAAGTCGAAAATGACATAAAAATCATCCAATGACACAAACACACCAATTGGATGCACAAGATTGGTTAGTAACCCTAATTGGACAAGAATAAGCCTAGGGAGGTCGAAAATGACCTAATTGTTCATCCAATGACACAAACACAACTATTGGATGCAGAAGATTGGTTAAAAACCCTAATTGGTCAAGATTAAGTGTAGGTAGGAAGATAATGACCTAAATATTCATCCAATTACACAAAACACCTATTGGATGCACAAGATTGGTTAAAAACCCTAATTGGACAAGAATTAGCCTAGGGAGGACGAAAATGACCTAAATGTTCATCCAATGACACAAAAACACCTAATGGATGCACAAGATTGGTTAAAAACCCTAATTGGACAAGAATTAGCCTAGGGAGATCGAAAAGGACCCAAATTTTTATCCAACGACACAAAAACACCTAATGGATGCACAAGATTGGTTAAAAACACTAATTGGACTACATTAAGTGTAGGGGAGAACGAAAGTGACCTAAATGTTCATCCAATGACACAAAAACACCTACTGGATGCACAAGATTGGTTAGAAACCTTAATTGGACAAGATTAAGTGTAGGGAGGTCGAAAATGACATAAAAATAATCCAACGACACAAACCCACCTATTGGATGCACAAGATTGGTTGAAAACCCTAATTGGACAAGAATTAGCCTAGGGAGGACGAAAATGACCTAAATGTTCATCCAATGACACACAAACACCTAATGGATGCAAAAGATTGGTTAAAAACCCTAATTGGACAAGAATTAGCCTAGGGAGGACGAAAATCACCTAAATGTTCATCCAATGAAACAAAAACACCTTATGGATGCACAAGATTGGTTAAAAACCCTAATTGGACAAGAATTAGCCTAGGGAGGACGAAAATCACCTAAATGTTCATCAAAACGACACAAAAGACATATTGGATGCACAAGATTGGTTAAAAACCCTAATTGGACAAGATTATGTTTAGGAAGGACGAAAATGACCTAATTGTTCATCCAATGACACAAAAATACCTATTGGATGCACAGGATTTGTTAGGAACCCTAATTGGACAAGATTAAGTGTAGGGAGGTCGAAAAAGACATATAAATCTTCCAATGACACAAACACACCTATTGGATGCACAAGATTGGTTAAAAACCCTAATTGGTTAAGATTAAGTGTTGGGAGGACGAAAATGACCTAAATGTTGATCCAATAACACAAAACACCTATTGGATGCACAAGATTGGTTAAAAACCCTAATTGGACAAGAATTAGCCTAGGCAAGACGAAAATAACCTAAATGTTCATCCAATGACACAAAAACACCTAATGGATGCACAAGATTGGTTAAAAACCCTAATTGGACAAGAATTAGCCTAGGGAGGACGAAAATGACCTAATTGTTCATCCTATGACACAAAAATACCTATTGTATGCACAAGATTGGTTAGAAACCCTAATTGGACAAGATTAAGTGTAGGGAAGTCGAAAATGACATAAAAATCATCCAATGACACAAACACACCAATTGGATGCACAAGATTGGTTAGTAACCCTAATTGGACAAGAATAAGCCTAGGGAGGTCGAAAATGACCTAATTGTTCATCCAATGACACAAACACAACTATTGGATGCAGAAGATTGGTTAAAAACCCTAATTGGTCAAGATTAAGTGTAGGGAGGAAGATAATGACCTAAATATTCATCCAATTACACAAAACACCTATTGGATGCACAAGATTGGTTAAAAACCCTAATTGGACAAGAATTAGCCTAGGGAGGACGTAAATGACCTAAATGTTCATCCAATGACACAAAAACACCTAATGGATGCACAAGATTGGTTAAAAACCCTAATTGGACAAGAATTAGCCTAGGGAGATCGAAAAGGACCCAAATTTTTATCCCACGACACAAAAACACCTAATGGATGCACAAGATTGGTTAAAAACACTAATTGGACTACATTAAGTGTAGGGGAGAACGAAAGTGACGTAAATGTTCATCCAATGACACAAAAACACCTACTGGATGCACAAGATTGGTTAGAAACCTTAATTGGACAAGATTAAGTGTAGGGAGGTCGAAAATGACATAAAAATCATCCAACGAAACAAACACACCTATTGGATGCACAAGATTGGTTGAAAACCCTAATTGGACAAGAATTAGCCTAGGGAGGACGAAAATGACCTAAATGTTCATCCAATGACACACAAACACCTAATGGATGCAAAAGATTGGTTAAAAACCCTAATTGGACAAGAATTAGCCTAGGGAGGACGAAAATCACCTAAATGTTCATCCAATGAAACAAAAACACATTATGGATGCACAAGATTGGTTAAAAACCCTAATTGGACAAGAATTAGCCTAGGGAGGACGAAAATCACCTAAATGTTCATCAAAACGACACAAAACACATATTGGATGCACAAGATTGGTTAAAAACCCTAATTGGACAAGATTATGTTTAGGAAGGACGAAAATGACCTAATTGTTCATCCAATGACACAAAAATACCTATTGGATGCACAGGATTTGTTAGGAACCCTAATTGGACAAGATTAAGTGTAGGGAGGTCGAAAATGACATATAAATCTTCCAATGACACAAACACACCTATTGGATGCACAAGATTGGTTAAAAACCCTAATTGGACAAGAATTAGCCTAGGGAGGACGAAAATGACCTAAATGTTCATCCAATGACACATAACACCTAATGGATGCACAAGATTGGTTAAAAACCCTAATTGGACTACATTAAGTGTAAGGAGGACGAAAATGTTCATCCAATGACCCAAAACACCTATTTGATGCACAAGATTGGTTAAAAACCCTAATTGGACAAGAATTAGCCTAGGGAGGACGAAAATGACCTAATTGTTCATGCAATGACACAAAACACCTATTGGATGCACAAGATTGGTTAAAGACCTTAATTGGACAAGAATTAGCCTAGGGAGCACGAAATTGACCTAATTGTTCATCCAATGACACAAAAATACCTATTGAAAGCACAGGATTAGTTAGAAACCCTAATTGGACAAGATTAAGTGTAGGGAGGTCGAAAATGACCTAATTGTTCATCCAATGACACAAACACAACTATTGGACGCACAAGATTGGTTACAAACCCTAATTGGACAAGCATAAGCCTAGGGAGGATGATAATGACCTAAATGTTCATCCAATGACACAAAACACCTATTGGATGCACAAGATTGGTTAAAAACCCTAATTGGACAAGATTAAGTGTAGGGAGGACAAAAATGACCTAAATGTTCATCCAATGACACAAAACACCTAATGGATGCACAAGATTGGTTAAAAACCCTAATTGGACTACATTAAGTGTAGAGAGGACGACAATGACCTGAATGTTCATCCAATGACACAAAACACCTATTGGATGCCCAAGATTAATTAAAAACACTAATTGGAGAAGATTAAGTGTAGGGAGGACGAAAATGACCTAAATGTTCATCCACTGACACAAAACACCTATTGGATGCACAAGTTGGTTAAAAACCCAAATTGGACATGATGAAGTTCACGAAGGACGAAAATGACCTAATTGTTCATCCAATGAAACAAAACACCTATTGGATGCACAAGATTGGTTAAAAACCATAATTGGACAAGATTAAGTGTAGGGAGGACGAAAATGACCCAAATGTTCATCCAATGACACAAAACACCTATTGGATGCACAAGATTGGTTAAAAACCTTAATTGGACAAGAATTAGCCTAGGGAGGACGAAAATGATCTAATTCTTCATCCAATGACACAAAAACACCTATTGGATGTACAAGACTGGTTAAAAACCCTAATTGGACAAGAATTAGCCTTGGGAGGACAAAAATGACCTAATTGTTCATCCAATGACACAAAAATACCTACTGGATGCACAAGATTGGTTAGAAACCTTAATTGGACAAGATTAAGTGTAGGGAGGTCGAAAATGACATAAAAAACATCCAATGACAAAAACACACCTATTGGATGCACAAGATTGGTTAAAAACCCTAATTGGTTAAGATTAAGTGTAGGGAGGACGAAAATGACCTAAATGTTGATCCAATGACACAAAACACCTTATGGATGCACAAGATTGGTTAAAAACCCTAATTGGACTACATTAAGTGTAAGGAGGACGAAAATGACCTAAATGTTCATCCAATAACCCAAAACACATATTTGATGCACAAGATTGGTTAAAAACCCTAATTGGACAAGAATTAGCCAAGGGAGGACGAAAATGACGTAATTGTTCATCCAATGACACAAACACACCAATTGGATGCACAAGATTGGTTAGTAACCCTAATTGGATAAGAATAAGCCTAGGGAGGTCGAAAATGACCTAATTGTTCATCCAATGACACAAACACAACTATTGGATGCACAAGATTGGTTAACAACCCTAATTGGACAAGATTAAGTGTAGGGAGGACGAAAATGACCTAAATGATCATCCAATGACACAAAACACCTAATGGATGCACAAGATTGGTTAAAAACCCTAATTGGACTACATTAAGTGTAGGGGAGAACGAAAGTGACCTAAATGTTCATCCAATGACACAAAAACACCTACTGGATGCACAAGATTGGTTAGAAACCTTAATTGGACAAGATTAAGTGTAGGGAGGTCGAAAATGACATAAAAATCATCCAACGACACAAACACACCTATTGGATGCACAAGATTGGTTAAAAACCCTAATTGGACAAGATTAAGTTTAGGAAGGACGAAAATGACCTAATTGTTCATCCAATGACACAAAACACCAATTGGATGCACAAGATTGGTTAAAAACCCCAATTGGACAAGATTTAGTTTAGGGAGGACGAAAATGACCTAAATGTTCATCCAATGACACAAAAACACCTAATGGATGCACAAGATTGGTTAAAAACCCTAATTGGACAAGAATTAGCCTAGGGAGGACGAAAATGACCTAATTGTTCATCCTATGACACAAAAATACCTATTGTATGCACAAGATTGGTTAGAAACCCTAATTGGACAAGATTAAGTGTAGGGAAGTCGAAAATGACATAAAAATCATCCAATGACACAAACACACCAATTGGATGCACAAGATTGGTTAGTAACCCTAATTGCACAAGAATAAGCCTAGGGAGGTCGAAAATGACCTAATTGTTCATCCAATGACACAAACACAACTATTGGATGCACAAGATTGGTTAAAAACCCTAATTGGTCAAGATTAAGTGTAGGGAGGAAGATAATGACCTAAATGTTCATCCAATTACACAAAACACCTATTGGATGCACAAGATTGGTTAAAAACCCTAATTGGACAAGAATTAGCCTAGGGAGGACGAAAATGACCAAAATGTTCATCCAATGACACAAAAACACCTAATGGATGCACAAGATTGGTTAAAAACCCTAATTGGACAAGAATTAGCCTAGGGAGGACGAAAATGACCTAAATGTTCATCCAATGACACAAAACACCTAATGGATGCACAAGATTGGTTAAAAACCCTAATTGGACAAGAATTAGCCTAGGGAGGACGAAAATCACCTAAATGTTCATCCAATGAAACAAAAACACCTTATGGATGCACAAGATTGGTTAAAAACCCTAATTGGACAAGAATTAGCCTAGGGAGGACGAAAATCACCTAAATGTTCATCAAAACGACACAAAACACATATTGGATGCACAAGATTGGTTAAAAACCCTAATTCGACAAGAATTAGCCTAGGGAGGACGAAAATGACCTAATTGTTCATCCAATGACACAAAAATACCTATTGGTTGCACAGGATTTGTTAGGAACCATAATTGGACAAGATTAAGTGTAGGGAGGTCGAAAATGACATATAAATCTTCCAATGACACAAACACACCTATTGGATGCACAAGATTGGTTAAAAACCCTAATTGGTTAAGATTAAGTGTTGGGAGGACGAAAATGACCTAAATGTTGATCCAATAACACAAAACACCTATTGGATGCACAAGATTGGTTAAAAACCCTAATTGGACAAGAATTAGCCTAGGCAAGACGAAAATAACCTAAATGTTCATCCAATGACACAAAAACACCTAATGGATGCACAAGATTGGTTAAAAACCCTAATTGGACAAGAATTAGCCTAGGGAGGACGAAAATGACCTAATTGTTCATCCTATGACACAAAAATACCTATTGTATGCACAAGATTGGTTAGAAACCCTAATTGGACAAGATTAAGTGTAGGGAAGTCGAAAATGACATAAAAATCATCCAATGACACAAACACACCAATTGGATGCACAAGATTGGTTAAAAACCCTAATTGGTTAAGATTAAGTGTTGGGAGGACGAAAATGACCTAAATGTTGATCCAATAACACAAAACACCTATTGGATGCACAAGATTGGTTAAAAACCCTAATTGGACAAGAATTAGCCTAGGCAAGACGAAAATAACCTAAATGTTCATCCAATGACACAAAAACACCTAATGGATGCACAAGATTGGTTAAAAACCCTAATTGGACAAGAATTAGCCTAGGGAGGACGAAAATGACCTAATTGTTCATCCAATGACACAAAAATACCTATTGGATGCACAGGATTTGTTAGGAACCCTAATTGGACAAGATTAAGTGTAGGGAGGTCGAAAATGACATATAAATCTTCCAATGACACAAACACACCTATTGGATGCACAAGATTGGTTAAAAACCCTAATTGGTTAAGATTAAGTGTTGGGAGGACGAAAATGACCTAAATGTTGATCCAATAACACAAAACACCTATTGGATGCACAAGATTGGTTAAAAACCCTAATTGGACAAGAATTAGCCTAGGGAAGACGAAAATAACCTAAATGTTCATCCAATGACACAAAAACACCTAATGGATGCACAAGATTGGTTAAAAACCCTAATTGGACAAGAATTAGCCTAGGGAGGACGAAAATGACCTAATTGTTCATCCTATGACACAAAAATACCTATTGTATGCACAAGATTGGTTAGAAACCCTAATTGGACAAGATTAAGTGTAGGGAAGTCGAAAATGACATAAAAATCATCCAATGACACAAACACACCAATTGGATGCACAAGATTGGTTAGTAACCCTAATTGGACAAGAATAAGCCTAGGGAGGGCGAAAATGACCTAATTGTTCATCCAATGACACAAACACAACTATTGGATGCAGAAGATTGGTTAAAAACCCTAATTGGTCAAGATTAAGTGTAGGGAGGAAGATAATGACCTAAATATTCATCCAATTACACAAAACACCTATTGGATGCACAAGATTGGTTAAAAACCCTAATTGGACAAGAATTAGCCTAGGGAGGACGAAAATGACCTAAATGTTCATCCAATGACACAAAAACACCTAATGGATGCACAAGATTGGTTAAAAACCCTAATTGGACAAGAATTAGCCTAGGGAGATCGAAAAGGACCCAAATTTTTATCCAACGACACAAAAACACCTAATGGATGCACAAGATTGGTTAAAAACACTAATTGGACTACATTAAGTGTAGGGGAGAACGAAAGTGACCTAAATGTTCATCCAATGACACAAAAACACCTACTGGATGCACAAGATTGGTTAGAAACCTTAATTGGACAAGATTAAGTGTAGGGACGTCGAAAATGACATAAAAATCATCCAACGACACAAACACACCTATTGGATGCACAAGATTGGTTGAAAACCCTAATTGGACAAGAATTAGCCTAGGGAGGACGAAAATGACCTAAATGTTCATCCAATGACACACAAACACCTAATGGATGCAAAAGATTGGTTAAAAACCCTAATTGGACAAGAATTAGCCTAGGGAGGACGAAAATCACCTAAATGTTCATCCAATGAAACAAAAACACCTTATGGATGCACAAGATTGGTTAAAAACCCTAATTGGACAAGAATTAGCCTAGGGAGGACGAAAATCACCTAAATGTTCATCAAAACGACACAAAACACATATTGGATGCACAAGATTGGTTAAAAACCCTAATTGGACAAGATTATGTTTAGGAAGGACGAAAATGACCTAATTGTTCATCCAATGACACAAAACACCTATTGGATGCACAAGATTGGTTAAAAACACTAATTGGAGAAGATTAAGTGTAGGGAGGACGAAAATGACCTAAATGTTCATCCACTGACACA
The DNA here is from genome assembly GCA_037974835.1 of Cicer judaicum. Taxonomy (NCBI): domain Eukaryota; kingdom Viridiplantae; phylum Streptophyta; class Magnoliopsida; order Fabales; family Fabaceae; genus Cicer; species Cicer judaicum. Next base: position 2,191,642 of record JBBPBS010000604.1, on the reverse strand, counting down.
AAACACCTATTGGATGCACAAGTTGGTTAAAGACCCAAATTGGACATGATGAAGTTTTCGAAGGACGAAAATGACCTAATTGTTCATCCAATGACACAAGATTGGTTAGTAACCCTAATTGGACAAGAATAAGCCTAGGGAGGTCGAAAATGACCTAATTGTTCATCCAATGATACAAACACAACTATTGGATGCACAAGATTGGTTAAAAACCCTAATTGGTCAAGATTAAGTGTAGGGAGGAAGATAATGACCTAAATGTTCATCCAATTACACAAAACACCTATTGGATGCACAAGATTGGTTAAAAACCCTAATTGGACAAGAATTAGCATAGGGAGGACGAAAATGACCAACATGTTCATCCAATGACACAAAAACACCTAATGGATGCACAAGATTGGTTAAAAACCCGAATTGGACTAGAATTAGCCTAGGGAGGACGAAAAGGACCCAAATTTTCATCCAACGACACAAAAACACCTAATGGATGCACAAGATTGGTTAAAAACACTAATTGGACTACATTAAGTGTAGGGGAGAACGAAAATGACCTAAATGTTGATCCAATGACACAAAAACACCTACTGGATGCACAAGATTGGTTAGAAACCTTAATTGGACAAGATTAAGTGTAGGGAGGTCGAAAATGTCATAAAAATCATCCAACGACACAAACACACCTATTGGATGCACAAGATTGGTTAAAAACCCTAATTGGACAAGATTAAGTTTAGGAAGGACGAAAATGACCTAATTGTTCATCCAATGACACAAAACACCAATTGGATGCACAAGATTGGTTAAAAACCCCAATTGGACAAGATTTAGTTTAGGGAGGACGAAAATGACCTAAATGTTCATCCAATGACACAAAAACACCTAATGGATGCACAAGATTGGTTAAAAACCCTAACTGGACAAGAATTAGCCTAGGGAGGACGAAAATGACCTAATTGTTCATCCTATGACACAAAAATACCTATTGTATGCACAAGATTGGTTAGAAACCCTAATTGGACAAGATTAAGTGTAGGGAAGTCGAAAATGACATAAAAATCATCCAATGACACAAACACACCAATTGGATGCACAAGATTGGTTAGTAACCCTAATTGGACAAGAATAAGCCTAGGGAGGTCGAAAATGACCTAATTGTTCATCCAATGACACAAAACACCAATTGGATGCACAAGATTGGTTAAAAACCCCAATTGGACAAGATTTAGTTTAGGGAGGACGAAAATGACCTAAATGTTCATCCAATGACACAAAAACACCTAATGGATGCACAAGATTGGTTAAAAACCCTAACTGGACAAGAATTAGCCTAGGGAGGACGAAAATGACCTAATTGTTCATCCTATGACACAAAAATACCTATTGTATGCACAAGATTGGTTAGAAACCCTAATTGGACAAGATTAAGTGTAGGGAAGTCGAAAATGACATAAAAATCATCCAATGACACAAACACACCAATTGGATGCACAAGATTGGTTAGTAACCCTAATTGGACAAGAATAAGCCTAGGGAGGACGAAAATGACCTAATTGTTCATCCAATGACACAAACACAACTATTGGATGCAGAAGATTGGTTAAAAACCCTAATTGGTCAAGATTAAGTGTAGGGAGGAAGATAATGACCTAAATATTCATCCAATTACACAAAACACCTATTGGATGCACAAGATTGGTTAAAAACCCTAATTGGACAAGAATTAGCCTAGGGAGGACGAAAATGACCTAAATGTTCATCCAATGACACAAAAACACCTAATGGATGCACAAGATTGGTTAAAAACCCTAATTGGACAAGAATTAGCCTAGGGAGATCGAAAAGGACCCAAATTTTTATCCAACGACACAAAAACACCTAATGGATGCACAAGATTGGTTAAAAACACTAATTGGACTACATTAACTGTAGGGGAGAACGAAAGTGACCTAAATGTTCATCCAATGACACAAAAACACCTACTGGATGCACAAGATTGGTTAGAAACCTTAATTGGACAAGATTAAGTGTAGGGAGGTCGAAAATGACATAAAAATCATCCAACGACACAAACACACCTATTGGATGCACAAGATTGGTTGAAAACCCTAATTGGACAAGAATTAGCCTAGGGAGGACGAAAATGACCTAAATGTTCATCCAATGACACACAAACACCTAATTGTTCATCCAATGACACAAACACAACTATTGGATGCACAAGATTGGTTAAAAACCCTAATTGGACAAGAATTAGCCTAGGGAGGACGAAAATCACCTAAATGTTCATCCAATGAAACAAAAACACCTTATGGATGCACAAGATTGGTTAAAAACCCTAATTGGACAAGAATTAGCCTAGGGAGGACGAAAATCACCTAAATGTTCATCAAAACGACACAAAACACATATTGGATGCACAAGATTGGTTAAAAACCCTAATTGGACAAGATTATGTTTAGGAAGGACGAAAATGACCTAATTGTTCATCCAATGACACAAAACACCTATTGGATGCACAAGATTGGTTAAAAACACTAATTGGAGAAGATTAAGTGTAGGGAGGACGAAAATGACCTAAATGTTCATCCACTGACACAAAACACCTATTGGATGCACAAGTTGGTTAAAAACCCAAATTGGACATGATGAAGTTTTCGAAGGACGAAAATGACCTAATTGTTCATCCAATGACACAAGATTGGTTAGTAACCCTAATTGGACAAGAATAAGCCTAGGGAGGTCGAAAATGACCTAATTGTTCATCCAATGATACAAACACAACTATTGGATGCACAAGATTGGTTAAAAACCCTAATTGGTCAAGATTAAGTGTAGGGAGGAAGATAATGACCTAAATGTTCATCCAATTACACAAAACACCTATTGGATGCACAAGATTGGTTAAAAACCCTAATTGGACAAGAATTAGCCTAGGGAGGACGAAAATGACCAAAATGTTCATCCAATGACACAAAAACACCTAATGGATGCACAAGATTGGTTAAAAACCCTAATTGGACTAGAATTAGCCTAGGGAGGACGAAAAGGACCCATATTTTCATCCAACGACACAAAAACACCTAATGGATGCACAAGATTGGTTAAAAACACTAATTGGACTACATTAAGTGTAGGGGAGAACGAAAATGACCTAAATGTTCATCCAATGACACAAAAACACCTACTGGATGCACAAGATTGGTTACAAACCTTAATTGGACAAGATTAAGTGTAGGGAGGTCGAAAATGACATAAAAATCATCCAACGACACAAACACACCTATTGGATGCACAAGATTGGTTAAAAACCCTTATTGGACAAGATTAAGTTTAGGAAGGACGAAAATGACCTAATTGTTCATCCAATGACACAAAACACCAATTGGATGCACAAGATTGGTTAAAAACCCCAATTGGACAAGATTTAGTTTAGGGAGGACGAAAATGACCTAAATGTTCATCCAATGACACAAAAACACCTAATGGATGCACAAGATTGGTTAAAAACCCTAATTGGACAAGAATTAGCCTAGGGAGGACGAAAATGACCTAATTGTTCATCCTATGACACAAAAATACCTATTGTATGCACAAGATTGGTTAGAAACCCTAATTGGACAAGATTAAGTGTAGGGAAGTCGAAAATGACATAAAAATCATCCAATGACACAAACACACCAATTGGGTGCACAAGATTGGTTAGTAACCCTAATTGGACAAGAATAAGCCTAGGGAGGTCGAAAATGACCTAATTGTTCATCCAATGACACAAACACAACTATTGGATGCACAAGATTGGTTAAAAACCCTAATTGGTCAAGATTAAGTGTAGGGAGGAAGATAATGACCTAAATGTTCATCCAATTACACAAAACACCTATTGGATGCACAAGATTGGTTAAAAACCCTAATTGGACAAGAATTAGCCTAGGGAGGACGAAAATGACCAAAATGTTCATCCAATGACACAAAAACACCTAATGGATGCACAAGATTGGTTAAAAACCCTAATTGGACAAGATTAAGTGTAGGGAAGTCGAAAATGACATAAAAATCATCCAATGACACAAACACACCAATTGGATGCACAAGATTGGTTAGTAACCCTAATTGGACAAGAATAAGCCTAGGGAGGTCGAAAATGACCTAATTGTTCATCCAATGATACAAACACAACTATTGGATGCACAAGATTGGTTAAAAACCCTAATTGGTCAAGATTAAGTGTAGGGAGGAAGATAATGACCTAAATGTTCATCCAATTACACAAAACACCTATTGGATGCACAAGATTGGTTAAAAACCCTAATTGGACAAGAATTAGCCTAGGGAGGACGAAAATGACCTAATTGTTCATCCTATGACACAAAAATACCTATTGTATGCACTAGATTGGTTAGAAACCCTAATTCGACAAGATTAAGTGTAGGGAAGTCGAAAATGACATAAAAATCATCCAATGACACAAACACACCAATTGGATGCACAAGATTGGTTAGTAACCCTAATTGGACAAGAATAAGCCTAGGGAGGTCGAAAATGACCTAATTGTTCATCCAATGACACAAACACAACTATTGGATGCAGAAGATTGGTTAAAAACCCTAATTGGTCAAGATTAAGTGTAGGGAGGAAGATAATGACCTAAATATTCATCCAATTACACAAAACACCTATTGGATGCACAAGATTGGTTAAAAACCCTAATTGGACAAGAATTAGCCTAGGGAGGACGAAAATGACCTAATTGTTCATCCTATGACACAAAAATACCTATTGTATGCACAAGATTGGTTAGAAACCCTAATTGGACAAGATTAAGTGTAGGGAAGTCGAAAATGACATAAAAATCATCCAATGACACAAACACACCAATTGGATGCACAAGATTGGTTAGTAACCCTAATTGGACAAGAATAAGCCTAGGGAGGTCGAAAATGACCTAATTGTTCATCCAATGACACAAACACAACTATTGGATGCACAAGATTGGTTAAAAACCCTAATTGGTCAAGATTAAGTGTAGGGAGGAAGATAATGACCTAAATGTTCATCCAATTACACAAAACACCTATTAGATGCACAAGATTGGTTAAAAACCCTAATTGGACAAGAATTAGCCTAGGGAGGACGAAAATGACCAAAATGTTCATCCAATGACACAAAAACACCTAATGGATGCACAAGATTGGTTAAAAACCCTAATTGGACAAGAATTAGCCTAGGGAGGACGAAAATGACCTAAATGTTCATCCAATGAAACAAAAACACCTTATGGATGCACAAGATTGGTTAAAAACCCTAATTGGACAAGAATTAGCCTAGGGAGGACGAAAATCACCTAAATGTTCATCAAAACGACACAAAACACATATTGGATGCACAAGATTGGTTAAAAACCCTAATTCGACAAGAATTAGCCTAGGGAGGACGAAAATGACCTAATTGTTCATCCAATGACACAAAAATACCTATTGGATGCACAGGATTTGTTAGGAACCCTAATTGGACAAGATTAAGTGTAGGGAGGTCGAAAATGACATATAAATCTTCCAATGACACAAACACACCTATTGGATGCACAAGATTGGTTAAAAACCCTAATTGGACAAGAATTAGCCTAGGGAGGACGAAAATGACCTAAATGTTCATCCAATGACACATAACACCTAATGGATGCACAAGATTGGTTAAAAACCCTAATTGGACAAGAATTAGCCTAGGGAGGACGAAAATCACCTAAATGTTCATCCAATGAAACAAAAACACCTTATGGATGCACAAGATTGGTTAAAAACCCTAATTGGACAAGAATTAGCCTAGGGAGGACGAAAATCACCTAAATGTTCATCAAAACGACACAAAACACATATTGGATGCACAAGATTGGTTAAAAACCCTAATTCGACAAGAATTAGCCTAGGGAGGACGAAAATGACCTAATTGTTCATCCAATGACACAAAAATACCTATTGGATGCACAGGGTTTGTTAGGAACCCTAATTCGACAAGATTAAGTGTAGGGAAGTCGAAAATGACATATAAATCTTCCAATGACACAAACACACCTATTGGACGCACAAGATTGGTTAAAAACCCTAATTGGTTAAGATTAAGTGTTGGGAGGACGAAAATGACCTAAATGTTGATCCAATAACACAAAACACCTATTGGATGCACAAGATTGGTTAAAAACCCTAATTGGACAAGATTAAGTTTAGGAAGGACGAAAATGACCTAATTGTTCATCCAATGACACAAAACACCAATTGGATGCACAAGATTGGTTAAAAACCCCAATTGGACAAGATTTAGTTTAGGGAGGACGAAAATGACCTAAATGTTCATCCAATGACACAAAAACACCTAATGGATGCACAAGATTGGTTAAAAACCCTAATTGGACAAGAATTAGCCTAGGGAGGACGAAAATGACCTAATTGTTCATCCTATGACACAAAAATACCTATTGTATGCACAAGATTGGTTAGAAACCCTAATTGGACAAGATTAAGTGTAGGGAAGTCGAAAATGACATAAAAATCATCCAATGACACAAACACACCAATTGGATGCACAAGATTGGTTAGTAACCCTAATTGCACAAGAATAAGCCTAGGGAGGTCGAAAATGACCTAATTGTTCATCCAATGACACAAACACAACTATTGGATGCACAAGATTGGTTAAAAACCCTAATTGGTCAAGATTAAGTGTAGGGAGGAAGATAATGACCTAAATGTTCATCCAATTACACAAAACACCTATTGGATGCACAAGATTGGTTAAAAACCCTAATTGGACAAGAATTAGCCTAGGGAGGACGAAAATGACCAAAATGTTCATCCAATGACACAAAAACACCTAATGGATGCACAAGATTGGTTAAAAACCCTAATTGGACAAGAATTAGCCTAGGGAGGACGAAAATGACCTAAATGTTCATCCAATGACACAAAACACCTAATGGATGCACAAGATTGGTTAAAAACCCTAATTGGACTACATTAAGTGTAAGGAGGACGAAAATGACCTAAATGTTCATCCAATGACCCAAAACACCTATTTGATGCACAAGATTGGTTAAAAACCCTAATTGGACAAGAATTAGCCTAAGGAGAACGAAAATGACCTAATTGTTCATGCAATGACACAAAACACCTATTGGATGCACAAGATTGGTTAAAGACCCTAATTGGACAAGAATTAGCCTAGGGAGCACGAAAATGACCTAATTGTTCATCCAATGACACAAAAATACCTATTGCAAGCACAGGATTGGTTAGAAACCCTAATTGGACAAGATTAAGTGTAGGGAGGTCGAAAATGACCTAATTGTTCATCCAATGACACAAACACAACAATTGGATGCACAAGATTGGTTAGAAACCCTAATTGGACAAGCATAAGCCTAGGGAGGATGAAAATGATCTAAATGTTCATCCAATGACACAAAACACCTATTGGATGCACAAGATTGGTTAAAAACCCTAATTAGACAAGATTAAGTGTAGGGAGGACAAAAATGACCTAAATGTTGATCCAATGACACAAAACACCTAATGGATGCACAAGATTGGTTAAAAACCCTAATTGGACTACATTAAGTGTAGAGAGGACGACAATGACCTGAATGTTCATCCAATGACACAAAACACCTATTGGATGCACAAGATTAATTAAAAACACTAATGGGAGAAGATTAAGTGTAGGGAGGACGAAAATGACCTAAATGTTCATCCACTGGCACAAAACACCTATTGGATGCACAAGATTGGTTAAAAACCCAAATTGGACATGATGAAGTTTACGAAGGACGAAAATGACCTAATTGTTCATCCAATGAGACAAAACACCTATTGGATGCACAAGATTGGTTAAAAACCATAATTGGACAAGATTAAGTGTAGGGAGGACGAAAATGACCCAAATGTTCATCCAATGACACAAAACACCTATTGGATGCACAAGATTGGTTAAAAACCTAAATTGGACAAGAATTAGCCTAGGGAGGACGAAAATGATCTAATTCTTCATCCAATGACACAAAAACACCTATTGGATGTACAAGACTGGTTAAAAACCCTAATTGGACAAGAATTAGCCTTGGGAGGACAAAAATGACCTAATTGTTCATCCAATGACACAAAAATACCTACTGGATGCACAAGATTGGTTAGAAACCTTAATTGGACAAGATTAAGTGTAGGGAGGTCGAAAATGACATAAAAAACATCCAATGACAAAAACACACCTATTGGATGCACAAGATTGGTTAAAAACCCTAATTGGTTAAGATTAAGTGTAGGGAGGACGAAAATGACCTAAATGTTGATCCAATGACACAAAACACCTTATGGATGCACAAGATTGGTTAAAAACCCTAATTGGACTACATTAAGTGTAAGGAGGACGAAAATGACCTAAATGTTCATCCAATAACCCAAAACACATATTTGATGCACAAGATTGGTTAAAAACCCTAATTGGACAAGAATTAGCCAAGGGAGGACGAAAATGACGTAATTGTTCATCCAATGACACAAACACACCAATTGGATGCACAAGATTGGTTAGTAACCCTAATTGGATAAGAATAAGCCTAGGGAGGTCGAAAATGACCTAATTGTTCATCCAATGACACAAACACAACTATTGGATGCACAAGATTGGTTAACAACCCTAATTGGACAAGATTAAGTGTAAGGAGGACGAAAATGACCTAAATGATCATCCAATGACACAAAACACCTAATGGATGCACAAGATTGGTTAAAAACCCTAATTGGACAAGAATTAGCCTAGGGAGGACGAAAATGACCTAATTGTTCATCCTATGACACAAAAATACCTATTATATGCACTAGATTGGTTAGAAACCCTAATTGGACAAGATTAAGTGTAGGGAAGTCGAAAATGACATAAAAATCATGCAATGACACAAACACACCAATTGGATGCACAAGATTGGTTAGTAACCCTAATTTGACAAGAATAAGCCTAGGGAGGTCGAAAATGACCTAATTGTTCATCCAATGATACAAACACAACTATTGGATGCACAAGATTGGTTAAAAACCCTAATTGGTCAAGATTAAGTGTAGGGAGGAAGATAATGACCTAAATGTTCATCCAATTACACAAAACACCTATTGGATGCACAAGATTGGTTAAAAACCCTAATTGGACAAGAATTAGCCTAGGGAGGACGAAAATGACCTAAATGTTCATCCAATGACACAAAAACACCTAATGGATTCACAAGATTGGTTAAAAACCCTAATTGTACAAGAATTAGCCTAGGGAGGACGAAAAGGACCCAAATTTTCATCCAACGACACAAGACACCTAATGGATGCACAAGATTGGTTAAAAACACTAATTGGACTACATTAAGTGTAGGGGAGAACGAAAATGACCTAAATGTTCATCCAATGATACAAAAACACCTACTGGATGCACAAGATTGGTTAGAAACCTTAATTGGACAAGATTAAGTGTAGGGAGGTCGAAAATGACATAAAAATCATCCAACGACACAAACACACCTATTGGATGCACAAGATTGGTTAAAAACCCTAATTGCACAAGATTAAGTTTAGGAAGGACTAAAATGACCTAAATGTTCATCCAATGACACAAAACACCAATTGGATGCACAAGATTGGTTAAAAACCCCAATTGGACAAGATTTATTTTAGGGAGGACGAAAATGACCTAAATGATCATCTAATGACACAAAACACCTATTGGATGCACAAGATTGGTTAAAAACCCTAATTGGACAAGAATTAGCCTAGGGAGGACGAAAATGACCTAATTGTTCATCCAATGACACAAAAATACCTATTGGATGCACAGGATTGGTTAGGAACCGTAATTGGACAAGATTAAGTGTAGGGAGGTCGAAAATGACATATAAATCTTCCAATGAAACAAACACACCTATTGGATGCACAATATTGGTTAAAAACCCTAATTGGACAAGAATTAGCCTAGGGAGGACGAAAATGACCTAAATGTTCATCCAATGACACAAAACACCTAATGGATGCACAAGATTGGTTAAAAACCCTAATTGGACTACATTAAGTGTAAGGAGGACGAAAATGACCTAAATGTTCATCCAATGACCCAAAACACCTATTTGATGCACAAGATTGGTTAAAAACCCTAATTGGACAAGAATTAGCCTAAGGAGAACGAAAATGACCTAATTGTTCATGCAATGACACAAAACACCTATTGGATGCACAAGATTGGTTAAAGACCCTAATTGGACAAGAATTAGCCTAGGGAGCACGAAAATGACCTAATTGTTCATCCAATGACACAAAAATACCTATTGCAAGCACAGGATTGGTTAGAAACCCTAATTGGACAAGATTAAGTGTAGGGAGGTCGAAAATGACCTAATTGTTCATCCAATGACACAAACACAACAATTGGATGCACAAGATTGGTTAGAAACCCTAATTGGACAAGCATAAGCCTAGGGAGGATGAAAATGATCTAAATGTTCATCCAATGACACAAAACACCTATTGGATGCACAAGATTGGTTAAAAATCCTAATTAGACAAGATTAAGTGTAGGGAGGACAAAAATGACCTAAATGTTGATCCAATGACACAAAACACCTAATGGATGCACAAGATTGGTTAAAAACCCTAATTGGACTACATTAAGTGTAGAGAGGACGACAATGACCTGAATGTTCATCCAATGACACAAAACACCTATTGGATGCCCAAGATTAATTAAAAACACTAATTGGAGAAGATTAAGTGTAGGGAGGACGAAAATGACCTAAATGTTCATCCACTGACACAAAACACCTATTGGATGCACAAGTTGGTTAAAAACCCAAATTGGACATGATGAAGTTCACGAAGGACGAAAATGACCTAATTGTTCATCCAATGAAACAAAACACCTATTGGATGCACAAGATTGGTTAAAAACCATAATTGGACAAGATTAAGTGTAGGGAGGACGAAAATGACCCAAATGTTCATCCAATGACACAAAACACCTATTGGATGCACAAGATTGGTTAAAAACCTTAATTGGACAAGAATTAGCCTAGCGAGGACGAAAATGACCTAATTTTTCATCTAATGACACAAAAACACCTATTGGATGTACAAGACTGGTTAAAAACCCTAATTGGACAAGAATTAGCCTAGGGAGGACAAAAATGACCTAATTGTTCATCCAATGACACAAATACACCTACTGGATGCACAAGATTGGTTAGAAACCTTAATTGGACAAGATTAAGTGTAGGGAGGTCGAAAATGACATAAAAATAATCCAATGACAAAAACACACCTATTGGATGCACAAGATTGGTTAAAAACCCTAATTGGTTAAGATTAAGTGTAAGGAGGACGAAAATGACCTAAATGTTGATCCAATGACACAAAACACCTATTGGATGCACAAGAATGGTTAAAAACCCTAATTGGACAAGAATTAGCCTAGGCAAGACGAAAATAACCTAAATGTTCATCCAATGACACAAAAACACCTAATGGATGCACAAGATTGGTTAAAAACCCTAATTGGACAAGAATTAGCCTAGGGAGGACGAAAATGACCTAATTGTTCATCCTATGACACAAAAATACCTATTGTATGCACAAGATTGGTCAGAAACACTAATTGGACAAGATTAAGTGTAGGGAAGTCGAAAATGACATAAAAATCATCCAATGACACAAACACACCAATTGGATGCACAAGATTGGTTAGTAACCCTAATTGGACAAGAATAAGCCTAGGGAGGTCGAAAATGACCTAATTGTTCATCCAATGACACAAACACAACTATTGGATGCACAAGATTGGTTAAAAACCCTAATTGGTCAAGATTAAGTGTAGGGAGGAAGATAAGGAACTAAATGTTCATCCAATTACACAAAACACCTATTGGATGCACAAGATTGGTTAAAAACCCTAATTGGACAAGAATTAGCGTAGGGAGGACGAAAATGACCTAAATGTTCATCCAATGACACAAAAACACCTAATGGATGCACAAGATTGGTTAAAAACCCTAATTGGACAAGAATTAGCCTAGGGAGGACGAAAAGGACCCAAATTTTCGACAAGAATTAGCCTAGGGAGGACGAAAATGACCTAATTGTTCATCCAATGACACAAAAATACCTATTGGATGCACAGGATTTGTTAGGAACCCTAATTGGACAAGATTAAGTGTAGGGAGGTCGAAAATGACATATAAATCTTCCAATGACACAAACATACCTATTGGATGCACAAGATTGGTTAAAAACCCTAATTGGTTAAGATTAAGTGTTGGGAGGACGAAAATGACCTAAATGTTGATCCAATAACACAAAACACCTATTGGATGCACAAGATTGGTTAAAAACCCTAATTGGACAAGAATTAGCCTAGGCAAGACGAAAATAACCTAAATGTTCATCCAATGACACAAAAACACCTAATGGATGCACAAGATTGGTTAAAAACCCTAATTGGACAAGAATTAGCCTAGGGAGGACGAAAATGACCTAATTGTTCATCCAATGACACAAAAATACCTATTGGATGCACAGGATTTGTTAGGAACCCTAATTGGACAAGATTAAGTGTAGGGAGGTCGAAAATGACATATAAATCTTCCAATGACACAAACACACCTATTGGATGCACAAGATTGGTTAAAAACCCTAATTGGTTAAGATTAAGTGTTGGGAGGACGAAAATGACCTAAATGTTGATCCAATAACACAAAACACCTATTGGATGCACAAGATTGGTTAAAAACCCTAATTGGACAAGAAATAGCCTAGGCAAGACGAAAATAACCTAAATGTTCATCCAATGACACAAAAACACCTAATGGATGCACAAGATTGGTTAAAAACCCTAATTGGACAAGAATTAGCCTAGGGAGGACGAAAATGACCTAATTGTTCATCCTATGACACAAAAATACCTATTGTATGCACAAGATTGGTTAGAAACCCTAATTGGACAAGATTAAGTGTAGGGAAGTCGAAAATGACATAAAAATCATCCAATGACACAAACACACCAATTGGATGCACAAGATTGGTTAGTAACCCTAATTGGACAAGAATAAGCCTAGGGAGGTCGAAAATGACCTAATTGTTCATCCAATGACACAAACACAACTATTGGATGCACAAGATTGGTTAAAAACCCTGATTGGTCAAGATTAAGTGTAGGGAGGAAGATAATGACCTAAATGTTCATCCAATTACACAAAACACCTATTGGATGCACAAGATTGGTTAAAAACCCTAATTGGACAAGAATTAGCCTAGGGAGGACGAAAATGACCAAAATGTTCATCCAATGACACAAAAACACCTAATGGATGCACAAGATTGGTTAAAAACCCTAATTGGACAAGAATTAGCCTAGGGAGGACGAAAATGACCTAAATGTTCATCCAATGAAACAAAAACACCTTATGGATGCACAAGATTGGTTAAAAACCCTAATTGGACAAGAATTAGCCTAGGGAGGACGAAAATCACCTAAATGTTCATCAAAACGACACAAAACACATATTGGATGCACAAGATTGGTTAAAAACCCTAATTCGACAAGAATTAGCCTAGGGAGGACGAAAATGACCTAATTGTTCATCCAATGACACAAAAATACCTATTGGATGCACAGGATTTGTTAGGAACCCTAATTGGACAAGATTAAGTGTAGGGAGGTCGAAAATGACATATAAATCTTCCAATGACACAAACATACCTATTGGATGCACGAGATTGGTTAAAAACCCTAATTGGTTAAGATTAAGTGTTGGGAGGACGAAAATGACCTAAATGTTGATCCAATAACACAAAACACCTATTGGATGCACAAGATTGGTTAAAAACCCTAATTGGACAAGAAATAGCCTAGGCAAGACGAAAATAACCTAAATGTTCATCCAATGACACAAAAACACCTAATGGATGCACAAGATTGGTTAAAAACCCTAATTGGACAAGAATTAGCCTAGGGAGGACGAAAATGACCTAATTGTTCATCCTATGACACAAAAATACCTATTGTATGCACAAGATTGGTTAGAAACCCTAATTGGACAAGATTAAGTGTAGGGAAGTCGAAAATGACATAAAAATCATCCAATGACACAAACACACCAATTGGATGCACAAGATTGGTTAGTAACCCTAATTGGACAAGAATAAGCCTAGGGAGGTCGAAAATGACCTAATTGTTCATCCAATGACACAAACACAACTATTGGATGCACAAGATTGGTTAAAAACCCTCATTGGTCAAGATTAAGTGTAGGGAGGAAGATAATGACCTAAATGTTCATCCAATTACACAAAACACCTATTGGATGCACAAGATTGGTTAAAAACCCTAATTGGACAAGAATTAGCCTAGGGAGGACGGAAATGACCAAAATGTTCATCCAATGACACAAAAACACCTAATGGATGCACAAGATTGGTTAAAAACCCTAATTGGACAAGAATTAGCCTAGGGAGGACGAAAATGACCTAAATGTTCATCCAATGAAACAAAAACACCTTATGGATGCACAAGATTGGTTAAAAACCCTAATTGGACAAGAATTAGCCTAGGGAGGACGAAAATCACCTAAATGTTCATCAAAACGACACAAAACACATATTGGATGCACAAGATTGGTTAAAAACCCTAATTCGACAAGAATTAGCCTAGGGAGGACGAAAATGACCTAATTGTTCATCCAATGACACAAAAATACCTATTGGATGCACAGGATTTGTTAGGAACCCTAATTGGACAAGATTAAGTGTAGGGAGGTCGAAAATGACATATAAATCTTCCAATGACACAAACACACCTATTGGATGCACAAGATTGGTTAAAAACCCTAATTGGTTAAGATTAAGTGTTGGGAGGACGAAAATGACCTAAATGTTGATCCAATAACACAAAACACCTATTGGATGCACAAGATTGGTTAAAAACCCTAATTGGACAAGAATTAGCCTAGGCAAGACGAAAATAACCTAAATGTTCATCCAATGACACAAAAACACCTAATGGATGCACAAGATTGGTTAAAAACCCTAATTGGACAAGAATTAGGCTAGGGAGGACGAAAATGACCTAATTGTTCATCCTATGACACAAAAATACCTATTGTATGCACAAGATTGGTTAGAAACCCTAATTGGACAAGATTAAGTGTAGGGAAGTCGAAAATGACATAAAAATCATCCAATGACACAAACACACCAATTGGATGCACAAGATTGGTTAGTAACCCTAATTGGACAAGAATAAGCCTAGGGAGGACGAAAATGACCTAATTGTTCATCCAATGACACAAACACAACTATTGGATGCACAAGATTGGTTAAAAACCCTAACTGGTCAAGATTTAGTGTAGGGAGGAAGATAATGACCTAAATATTCATCCAATTACACAAAACACCTATTGGATGCACAAGATTGGTTAAAAACCCTAATTGGACAAGAATTAGCCTAGGGAGGACGAAAATGACCTAAATGTTCATCCAATGACACAAAAACACCTAATGGATGCACAAGATTGGTTAAAAACCCTAATTGGACAAGAATTAGCCTAGGGAGATCGAAAAGGACCCAAATTTTTATCCAACGACACAAAAACACCTAATGGATGCACAAGATTGGTTAAAAACACTAATTGGACTACATTAACTGTAGGGGAGAACGAAAGTGACCTAAATGTTCATCCAATGACACAAAAACACCTACTGGATGCACAAGATTGGTTAGAAACCTTAATTGGACAAGATTAAGTGTAGGGAGGTCGAAAATGACATAAAAATCATCCAACGACACAAACACACCTATTGGATGCACAAGATTGGTTGAAAACCCTAATTGGACAAGAATTAGCCTAGGGAGGACGAAAATGACCTAAATGTTCATCCAATGACACACAAACACCTAATTGTTCATCCAATGACACAAACACAACTATTGGATGCACAAGATTGGTTAAAAACCCTAATTGGACAAGAATTAGCCTAGGGAGGACGAAAATCACCTAAATGTTCATCCAATGAAACAAAAACACCTTATGGATGCACAAGATTGGTTAAAAACCCTAATTGGACAAGAATTAGCCTAGGGAGGACGAAAATCACCTAAATGTTCATCAAAACGACACAAAACACATATTGGATGCACAAGATTGGTTAAAAACCCTAATTGGACAAGATTATGTTTAGGAAGGACGAAAATGACCTAATTGTTCATCCAATGACACAAAACACCTATTGGATGCACAAGATTGGTTAAAAACACTAATTGGAGAAGATTAAGTGTAGGGAGGACGAAAATGACCTAAATGTTCATCCACTGACACAAAACACCTATTGGATGCACAAGTTGGTTAAAAACCCAAATTGGACATGATGAAGTTTTCGAAGGACGAAAATGACCTAATTGTTCATCCAATGACACAAGATTGGTTAGTAACCCTAATTGGACAAGAATAAGCCTAGGGAGGTCGAAAATGACCTAATTGTTCATCCAATGATACAAACACAACTATTGGATGCACAAGATTGGTTAAAAACCCTAATTGGTCAAGATTAAGTGTAGGGAGGAAGATAATGACCTAAATGTTCATCCAATTACACAAAACACCTATTGGATGCACAAGATTGGTTAAAAACCCTAATTGGACAAGAATTAGCCTAGGGAGGACGAAAATGACCAAAATGTTCATCCAATGACACAAAAACACCTAATGGATGCACAAGATTGGTTAAAAACCCTAATTGGACTAGAATTAGCCTAGGGAGGACGAAAAGGACCCATATTTTCATCCAACGACACAAAAACACCTAATGGATGCACAAGATTGGTTAAAAACACTAATTGGACTACATTAAGTGTAGGGGAGAACGAAAATGACCTAAATGTTCATCCAATGACACAAAAACACCTACTGGATGCACAAGATTGGTTACAAACCTTAATTGGACAAGATTAAGTGTAGGGAGGTCGAAAATGACATAAAAATCATCCAACGACACAAACACACCTATTGGATGCACAAGATTGGTTAAAAACCCTTATTGGACAAGATTAAGTTTAGGAAGGACGAAAATGACCTAATTGTTCATCCAATGACACAAAACACCAATTGGATGCACAAGATTGGTTAAAAACCCCAATTGGACAAGATTTAGTTTAGGGAGGACGAAAATGACCTAAATGTTCATCCAATGACACAAAAACACCTAATGGATGCACAAGATTGGTTAAAAACCCTAATTGGACAAGAATTAGCCTAGGGAGGACGAAAATGACCTAATTGTTCATCCTATGACACAAAAATACCTATTGTATGCACAAGATTGGTTAGAAACCCTAATTGGACAAGATTAAGTGTAGGGAAGTCGAAAATGACATAAAAATCATCCAATGACACAAACACACCAATTGGGTGCACAAGATTGGTTAGTAACCCTAATTGGACAAGAATAAGCCTAGGGAGGTCGAAAATGACCTAATTGTTCATCCAATGACACAAACACAACTATTGGATGCACAAGATTGGTTAAAAACCCTAATTGGTCAAGATTAAGTGTAGGGAGGAAGATAATGACCTAAATGTTCATCCAATTACACAAAACACCTATTGGATGCACAAGATTGGTTAAAAACCCTAATTGGACAAGAATTAGCCTAGGGAGGACGAAAATGACCAAAATGTTCATCCAATGACACAAAAACACCTAATGGATGCACAAGATTGGTTAAAAACCCTAATTGGACAAGATTAAGTGTAGGGAAGTCGAAAATGACATAAAAATCATCCAATGACACAAACACACCAATTGGATGCACAAGATTGGTTAGTAACCCTAATTGGACAAGAATAAGCCTAGGGAGGTCGAAAATGACCTAATTGTTCATCCAATGACACAAACACAACTATTGGATGCACAAGATTGGTTAAAAACCCTAATTGGACAAGAATTAGCCTAGGCAAGACGAAAATAACCTAAATGTTCATCCAATGACACAAAAACACCTAATGGATGCACAAGATTGGTTAAAAACCCTAATTGGACAAGAATTAGCCTAGGGAGGACGAAAATGACCTAATTGTTCATCCTATGACACAAAAATACCTATTGTATGCACAAGATTGGTTAGAAACCCTAATTGGACAAGATTAAGTGTAGGGAAGTCGAAAATGACATAAAAATCATCCAATGACACAAACACACCAATTGGATGCACAAGATTGGTTAAAAACCCTAATTGGTTAAGATTAAGTGTTGGGAGGACGAAAATGACCTAAATGTTGATCCAATAACACAAAACACCTATTGGATGCACAAGATTGGTTAAAAACCCTAATTGGACAAGAATTAGCCTAGGCAAGACGAAAATAACCTAAATGTTCATCCAATGACACAAAAACACCTAATGGATGCACAAGATTGGTTAAAAACCCTAATTGGACAAGAATTAGCCTAGGGAGGACGAAAATGACCTAATTGTTCATCCAATGACACAAAAATACCTATTGGATGCACAGGATTTGTTAGGAACCCTAATTGGACAAGATTAAGTGTAGGGAGGTCGAAAATGACATATAAATCTTCCAATGACACAAACACACCTATTGGATGCACAAGATTGGTTAAAAACCCTAATTGGTTAAGATTAAGTGTTGGGAGGACGAAAATGACCTAAATGTTGATCCAATAACACAAAACACCTATTGGATGCACAAGATTGGTTAAAAACCCTAATTGGACAAGAATTAGCCTAGGGAAGACGAAAATAACCTAAATGTTCATCCAATGACACAAAAACACCTAATGGATGCACAAGATTGGTTAAAAACCCTAATTGGACAAGAATTAGCCTAGGGAGGACGAAAATGACCTAATTGTTCATCCTATGACACAAAAATACCTATTGTATGCACAAGATTGGTTAGAAACCCTAATTGGACAAGATTAAGTGTAGGGAAGTCGAAAATGACATAAAAATCATCCAATGACACAAACACACCAATTGGATGCACAAGATTGGTTAGTAACCCTAATTGGACAAGAATAAGCCTAGGGAGGGCGAAAATGACCTAATTGTTCATCCAATGACACAAACACAACTATTGGATGCAGAAGATTGGTTAAAAACCCTAATTGGTCAAGATTAAGTGTAGGGAGGAAGATAATGACCTAAATATTCATCCAATTACACAAAACACCTATTGGATGCACAAGATTGGTTAAAAACCCTAATTGGACAAGAATTAGCCTAGGGAGGACGAAAATGACCTAAATGTTCATCCAATGACACAAAAACACCTAATGGATGCACAAGATTGGTTAAAAACCCTAATTGGACAAGAATTAGCCTAGGGAGATCGAAAAGGACCCAAATTTTTATCCAACGACACAAAAACACCTAATGGATGCACAAGATTGGTTAAAAACACTAATTGGACTACATTAAGTGTAGGGGAGAACGAAAGTGACCTAAATGTTCATCCAATGATACAAAAACACCTACTGGATGCACAAGATTGGTTAGAAACCTTAATTGGACAAGATTAAGTGTAGGGAGGTCGAAAATGACATAAAAATCATCCAACGACACAAACACACCTATTGGATGCACAAGATTGGTTGAAAACCCTAATTGGACAAGAATTAGCCTAGGGAGGACGAAAATGACCTAAATGTTCATCCAATGACACACAAACACCTAATGGATGCAAAAGATTGGTTAAAAACCCTAATTGGACAAGAATTAGCCTAGGGAGGACGAAAATCACCTAAATGTTCATCCAATGAAACAAAAACACCTTATGGATGCACAAGATTGGTTAAAAACCCTAATTGGACAAGAATTAGCCTAGGGAGGACGAAAATCACCTAAATGTTCATCAAAACGACACAAAACACATATTGGATGCACAAGATTGGTTAAAAACCCTAATTGGACAAGATTATGTTTAGGAAGGACGAAAATGACCTAATTGTTCATCCAATGACACAAAAATACCTATTGGATGCACAGGATTTGTTAGGAACCCATATTGGACAAGATTAAGTGTAGGGAGGTCGAAAATGACATATAAATCTTCCAATGACACAAACACACCTATTGGATGCACAAGATTGGTTAAAAACCCTAATTGGTTAAGATTAAGTGTTGGGAGGACGAAAATGACCTAAATGTTGATCCAATAACACAAAACACCTATTGGATGCACAAGATTGGTTAAAAACCCTAATTGGACAAGAATTAGCCTAGGCAAGACGAAAATAACCTAAATGTTCATCCAATGACACAAAAACACCTAATGGATGCACAAGATTGGTTAAAAACCCTAATTGGACAAGAATTAGCCTAGGGAGGACGAAAATGACCTAATTGTTCATCCTATGACACAAAAATACCTATTGTATGCACAAGATTGGTTAGAAACCCTAATTGGACAAGAATTAGCCTGGGGAGGACGAAAATGACCTAAATGTTCATCCAATGACACAAAACACCTAATGGATGCACAAGATTGGTTAAAAACCCTAATTGGACAAGAATTAGCCTAGGGAGGACGAAAATCACCTAAATGTTCATCCAATGAAACAAAAACACCTTATGGATGCACAAGATTGGTTAAAAACCCTAATTGGACAAGAATTAGCCTAGGGAGGACGAAAATCACCTAAATGTTCATCAAAACGACACAAAACACATATTGGATGCACAAGATTGGTTAAAAACCCTAATTCGACAAGAATTAGCCTAGGGAGGACGAAAATGACCTAATTGTTCATCCAATGACATAAAAATACCTATTGGTTGCACAGGATTTGTTAGGAACCCTAATTGGACAAGATTAAGTGTAGGGAGGTCGAAAATGACATATAAATCTTCCAATGACACAAACACACCTATTGGATGCACAAGATTGGTTAAAAACCCTATGGTTAAGATTAAGTGTTGGGAGGACGAAAATGACCTAAATGTTGATCCAATAACACAAAACACCTATTGGATGCACAAGATTGGTTAAAAACCCTAATTGGACAAGAATTAGCCTAGGCAAGACGAAAATAACCTAAATGTTCATCCAATGACACAAAAACACCTAATGGATGCACAAGATTGGTTAAAAACCCTAATTGGACAAGAATTAGCCTAGGGAGAACGAAAATGACCTAATTGTTCATCCTATGACACAAAAATACCTATTGTATGCACAAGATTGGTTAGAAACCCTAATTGGACAAGATTAAGTGTAGGGAAGTCGAAAATGACATAAAAATCATCCAATGACACAAACACACCAATTGGATGCACAAGATTGGTTAGTAACCCTAATTGGACAAGAATAAGCCTAGGGAGGTCGAAAATGACCTAATTGTTCATCCAATGACACAAACACAACTATTGGATGCAGAAGATTGGTTAAAAACCCTAATTGGTCAAGATTAAGTGTAGGGAGGAAGATAATGACCTAAATATTCATCCAATTACACAAAACACCTATTGGATGCACAAGATTGGTTAAAAACCCTAATTGGACAAGAATTAGCCTAGGGAGGACGAAAATGACCTAAATGTCCATCCAATGACACAAAAACACCTAATGGATGCACAAGATTGGTTAAAAACCCTAATTGGACAAGAATTAGCCTAGGGAGATCGAAAAGGACCCAAATTTTTATCCAACGACACAAAAACACCTAATGGATGCACAAGATTGGTTAAAAACACTAATTGGACTACATTAAGTGTAGGGGAGAACGAAAGTGACCTAAATGTTCATCCAATGACACAAAAACACCTACCGGATGCACAAGATTGGTTAGAAACCTTAATTGGACAAGATTAAGTGTAGGGAGGTCGAAAATGACATAAAAATCATCCAACGACACAAACACACCTATTGGATGCACAAGATTGGTTGAAAACCCTAATTGGACAAGAATTAGCCTAGGGAGGACGAAAATGACCTAAATGTTCATCCAATGACACACAAACACCTAATGGATGCAAAAGATTGGTTAAAAACCCTAATTGGACAAGAATTAGCCTAGGGAGGACGAAAATCACCTAAATGTTCATCCAATGAAACAAAAACACCTTATGGATGCACAAGATTGGTTAAAAACCCTAATTGGACAAGAATTAGCCTAGGGAGGACGAAAATCACCTAAATGTTCATCAAAACGACACAAAAGACATATTGGATGCACAAGATTGGTTAAAAACCCTAATTGGACAAGATTATGTTTAGGAAGGACGAAAATGACCTAATTGTTCATCCAATGACACAAAAATACCTATTGGATGCACAGGATTTGTTAGGAACCCTAATTGGACAAGATTAAGTGTAGGGAGGTCGAAAATGACATATAAATCTTCCAATGACACAAACACACCTATTGGATGCACAAGATTGGTTAAAAACCCTAATTGGACAAGAATTAGCCTAGGGAGGACGAAAATGACCTAAATGTTCATCCAATGACACATAACACCTAATGGATGCACAAGATTGGTTAAAAACCCTAATTGGACAAGAATTAGCCTAGGGAGGACGAAAATCACCTAAATGTTCATCCAATGAAACAAAAACACCTTATGGATGCACAAGATTGGTTAAAAACCCTAATTGGACAAGAATTAGCCTAGGGAGGACGAAAATCACCTAAATGTTCATCAAAACGACACAAAACACATATTGGATGCACAAGATTGGTTAAAAACCCTAATTCGACAAGAATTAGCCTAGGGAGGACGAAAATGACCTAATTGTTCATCCAATGACACAAAAATACCTATTGGATGCACAGGGTTTGTTAGGAACCCTAATTCGACAAGATTAAGTGTAGGGAAGTCGAAAATGACATATAAATCTTCCAATGACACAAACACACCTATTGGACGCACAAGATTGGTTAAAAACCCTAATTGGTTAAGATTAAGTGTTGGGAGGACGAAAATGACCTAAATGTTGATCCAATAACACAAAACACCTATTGGATGCACAAGATTGGTTAAAAACCCTAATTGGACAAGATTAAGTTTAGGAAGGACGAAAATGACCTAATTGTTCATCCAATGACACAAAACACCAATTGGATGCACAAGATTGGTTAAAAACCCCAATTGGACAAGATTTAGTTTAGGGAGGACGAAAATGACCTAAATGTTCATCCAATGACACAAAAACACCTAATGGATGCACAAGATTGGTTAAAAACCCTAATTGGACAAGAATTAGCCTAGGGAGGACGAAAATGACCTAATTGTTCATCCTATGACACAAAAATACCTATTGTATGCACAAGATTGGTTAGAAACCCTAATTGGACAAGATTAAGTGTAGGGAAGTCGAAAATGACATAAAAATCATCCAATGACACAAACACACCAATTGGATGCACAAGATTGGTTAGTAACCCTAATTGCACAAGAATAAGCCTAGGGAGGTCGAAAATGACCTAATTGTTCATCCAATGACACAAACACAACTATTGGATGCACAAGATTGGTTAAAAACCCTAATTGGTCAAGATTAAGTGTAGGGAGGAAGATAATGACCTAAATGTTCATCCAATTACACAAAACACCTATTGGATGCACAAGATTGGTTAAAAACCCTAATTGGACAAGAATTAGCCTAGGGAGGACGAAAATGACCAAAATGTTCATCCAATGACACAAAAACACCTAATGGATGCACAAGATTGGTTAAAAACCCTAATTGGACAAGAATTAGCCTAGGGAGGACGAAAATGACCTAAATGTTCATCCAATGACACAAAACACCTAATGGATGCACAAGATTGGTTAAAAACCCTAATTGGACAAGATTAAGTGTAGGGAGGACAAAAATGACCTAAATGTTCATCCAATGACACAAAACACCTATTGGATGCACAAGATTGGTTAAAAACCCTAATTGGACAAGAATTAGCCTAGGGAGGACGAAAATGACCTAATTGTTCATCCAATGACACAAACACACCAATTGGATGCACAAGATTGGTTAGAAACCCTAATTGGACAAGAATAAGCCTAGGGAGGTCGAAAATGACCTAATTGTTCATCCAATGACACAAACACAACTATTGGATGCACAAGATTGGTTAAAAACCCTAATTGGTCAAGATTAAGTGTAGGGAGGAAGATAATGACCTAAATGTTCATCCAATTACACAAAACACCTATTGGATGCACAAGATTGGTTAAAAACCCTAATTGGACAAGAATTAGCCTAGGGAGGACGAAAATGACCTAAATGTTCATCCAATGACACACAAACACCTAATGGATGCACAAGATTGGTTAAAAACCCTAATTGGACAAGAATTAGCCTAGGGAGATCGAAAAGGACCCAAATTTTCATCCAACGACACAAAAACACCTAATGGATGCACAAGATTGGTTAAAAACACTAATTGGACTACATTAAGTGTAGGGGAGAACGAAAGTGACGTAAATGTTCATCCAATGACACAAAAACACCTACTGGATGCACAAGAATGGTTAGAAACCTTAATTGGACAAGAATTAGCCTAGGGAGGACGAAAATGACCTAAATGTTCATCCAATGACACACAAACACCTAATGGATGCAAAAGATTGGTTAAAAACCCTAATTGGACAAGAATTAGCCTAGCGAGGACGAAAATCACCTAAATGTTCATCCAATGAAACAAAAACACCTTATGGATGCACAAGATTGGTTAAAAACCCTAATTGGACAAGAATTAGCCTAGGGAGGACGAAAATCACCTAAATGTTCATCAAAACGACACAAAACACATATTGGATGCACAAGATTGGTTAAAAACCCTAATTCGACAAGAATTAGCCTAGGGAGGACGAAAATGACCTAATTGTTCATCCAATGACACAAAAATACCTATTGGATGCACAGGGTTTGTTAGGAACCCTAATTCGACAAGATTAAGTGTAGGGAAGTCGAAAATGACATATAAATCTTCCAATGACACAAACACACCTATTGGATGCACAAGATTGGTTAAAAACCCTAATTGGTTAAGATTAAGTGTTGGGAGGACGAAAATGACCTAAATGTTGATCCAATAACACAAAACACCTATTGGATGCACAAGATTGGTTAAAAACCCTAATTGGACAAGAATTAGCCTAGGGAAGACGAAAATAACCTAAATGTTCATCCAATGACACAAAAACACCTAATGGATGCACAAGATTGGTTAAAAACCCTAATTGGACAAGAATTAGCCTAGGGAGGACGAAAATGACCTAATTGTTCATCCTATGACACAAAAATACCTATTGTATGCACAAGATTGGTTAGAAACCCTAATTGGACAAGATTAAGTGTAGGGAAGTCGAAAATGACATAAAAATCATCCAATGACACAAACACACCAATTGGATGCACAAGATTGGTTAGTAACCCTAATTGGACAAGAATAAGCCTAGGGAGGACGAAAATGACCTAATTGTTCATCCAATGACACAAACACAACTATTGGATGCAGAAGATTGGTTAAAAACCCTAATTGGTCAAGATTAAGTGTAGGGAGGAAGATAATGACCTAAATATTCATCCAATTACACAAAACACCTATTGGATGCACAAGATTGGTTAAAAACCCTAATTGGACAAGAATTAGCCTAGGGAGGACGAAAATGACCTAAATGTTCATCCAATGACACAAAAACACCTAATGGATGCACAAGATTGGTTAAAAACCCTAATTGGACAAGAATTAGCCTAGGGAGATCGAAAAGGACCCAAATTTTTATCCAACGACACAAAAACACCTAATGGATGCACAAGATTGGTTAAAAACACTAATTGGACTACATTAAGTGTAGGGGAGAACGAAAGTGACCTAAATGTTCATCCAATGACACAAAAACACTTACTGGATGCACAAGATTGGTTAGAAACCTTAATTGGACAAGATTAAGTGTAGGGAGGTCGAAAATGACATAAAAATCATCCAACGACACAAACACACCTATTGGATGCACAAGATTGGTTGAAAACCCTAATTGGACAAGAATTAGCCTAGGGAGGACGAAAATGACCTAAATGTTCATCCAATGACACAAAAACACCTAATGGATGCACAAGATTGGTTAAAAACCCTAATTGGACAAGAATTAGCCTAGGGAGGACGAAAATGACCAAAATGTTCATCCAATGACACAAAAACACCTAATGGATGCACAAGATTGGTTAAAAACCCTAATTGGACAAGAATTAGCCTAGGGAGATCGAAAAGGACCCAAATTTTCATCCAACGACACAAAAACACCTAATGGATGCACAAGATTGGTTAAAAACACTAATTGGACTACATTAAGTGTAGGGGAGAACGAAAGTGACCTAAATGTTCATCCAATGACACAAAAACACCTACTGGATGCACAAGATTGGTTAGAAACCTTAATTGGACAAGATTAAGTGTAGGGAGGTCGAAAATGACATAAAAATCATCCAACGACACAAACACACCTATTGGATGCACAAGATTGGTTGAAAACCCTAATTGGACAAGAATTAGCCTTGGGAGGACGAAAATGACCTAAATGATCATCCAATGACACACAAACACCTAATGGATGCAAAAGATTGGTTAAAAACCCTAATTGGACAAGAATTAGCCTAGGGAGGACGAAAATCACCTAAATGTTCATCCAATGAAACAAAAACACCTTATGGATGCACAAGATTGGTTAAAAACACTAATTGGACTACATTAAGTGTAGGGGAGAACGAAAGTGACCTAAATGTTCATCCAATGACACAAAAACACCTACTGGATGCACAAGATTGGTTAGAAACCTTAATTGGACAAGATTAAGTGTAGGGAGGTCGAAAATGACATAAAAATCATCCAACGACACAAACACACCTATTGGATGCACAAGATTGGTTGAAAACCCTAATTGGACAAGAATTAGCCTAGGGAGGACGAAAATGACCTAAATGTTCATCCAATGACACACAAACACCTAATGGATGCACAAGATTGGTTAAAAACCCTAATTGGACAAGAATTAGCCTAGGGAGATCGAAAAGGACCCAAATTTTTATCCAACGACACAAAAACACCTAATGGATGCACAAGATTGGTTAAAAACACTAATTGGACTACATTAAGTGTAGGGGAGAACGAAAGTGACCTAAATGTTCATCCAATGACACAAAAACACTTACTGGATGCACAAGATTGGTTAGAAACCTTAATTGGACAAGATTAAGTGTAGGGAGGTCGAAAATGACATAAAAATCATCCAACGACACAAACACACCTATTGGATGCACAAGATTGGTTGAAAACCCTAATTGGACAAGAATTAGCCTAGGGAGGACGAAAATGACCTAAATGTTCATCCAATGACACACAAACACCTAATGGATGCAAAAGATTGGTTAAAAACCCTAATTGGACAAGAATTAGCCTAGGGAGGACGAAAATCACCTAAATGTTCATCCAATGAAACAAAAACACCTAATGGATGCACAAGATTGGTTAAAAACCCTAATTGGACAAGAATTAGCCTAGGGAGGACGAAAATCACCTAAATGTTCATCAAAACGACACAAAAGACATATTGGATGCACAAGATTGGTTAAAAACCCTAATTGGACAAGATTATGTTTAGGAAGGACGAAAATGACCTAATTGTTCATCCAATGACACAAAAATACCTATTGGATGCACAGGATTTGTTAGGAACCCTAATTGGACAAGATTAAGTGTAGGGAGGTCGAAAATGACATATAAATCTTCCAATGACACAAACACACCTATTGGATGCACAAGATTGGTTAAAAACCCTAATTGGTTAAGATTAAGTGTTGGGAGGACGAAAATGACCTAAATGTTGATCCAATAACACAAAACACCTATTGGATGCACAAATTGGTTAAAAACCCTAATTGGACAAGAATTAGCCTAGGCAAGACGAAAATAACCTAAATGTTCATCCAATGACACAAAAACACCTAATGGATGCACAAGATTGGTTAAAAACCCTAATTGGACAAGAATTAGCCTAGGGAGGACGAAAATGACCTAATTGTTCATCCTATGACACAAAAATACCTATTGTATGCACAAGATTGGTTAGAAACCCTAATTGGACAAGATTAAGTGTAGGGAAGTCGAAAATGACATAAAAATCATCCAATGACACAAACACACCAATTCGATGCACAAGATTGGTTAGTAACCCTAATTGGACAAGAATAAGCCTAGGGAGGTCGAAAATGACCTAATTGTTCATCCAATGACACAAACACAACTATTGGATGCACAAGATTGGTTAAAAACCCTAATTGGTCAAGATTAAGTGTAGGGAGGAAGATAATGACCTAAATGTTCATCCAATTACACAAAACACCTATTGGATGCACAAGATTGGTTAAAAACCCTAATTGGACAAGAATTAGCCTAGGGAGGACGAAAATGACCAAAATGTTCCTCCAATGACACAAAAACACCTAATGGATGCACAAGATTGGTTAAAAACCCTAATTGGACAAGAATTAGCCTAGGGAGGACGAAAATGACCTAAATGTTCATCCAATGACACAAAACACCTAATGGATGCACAAGATTGGTTAAAAACCCTAATTGGACAAGAATTAGCCTAGGGAGGACGAAAATCACCTAAATGTTCATCCAATGAAACAAAAACACCTTATGGATGCACAAGATTGGTTAAAAACCCTAATTGGACAAGAATTAGCCTAGGGAGGACGAAAATCACCTAAATGTTCATCAAAACGACACAAAACACATATTGGATGCACAAGATTGGTTAAAAACCCTAATTGGACAAGATTATGTTTAGGAAGGACGAAAATGACCTAATTGTTCATCCAATGACACAAAACACCTATTGGATGCACAAGATTGGTTAAAAACACTAATTGGAGAAGATTAAGTGTAGGGAGGACGAAAATGACCTAAATGTTCATCCACTGACACAAAACACCTATTGGATGCACAAGTTGGTTAAAAACCCAAATTGGACATGATGAAGTTTTCGAAGGACGAAAATGACCTAATTGTTCATCCAATGACACAAGATTGGTTAGTAACCCTAATTGGACAAGAATAAGCCTAGGGAGGTCGAAAATGACCTAATTGTTCATCCAATGATACAAACACAACTATTGGATGCACAAGATTGGTTAAAAACCCTAATTGGTCAAGATTAAGTGTAGGGAGGAAGATAATGACCTAAATGTTCATCCAATTACACAAAACACCTATTGGATGCACAAGATTGGTTAAAAACCCTAATTGGACAAGAATTAGCCTAGGGAGGACGAAAATGACCAAAATGTTCATCCAATGACACAAAAACACCTAATGGATGCACAAGATTGGTTAAAAACCCTAATTGGACAAGAATTAACCTAGGGAGGACGAAAATGACCTAAATGTTCATCCAATGAAACAAAAACACCTTATGGATGCACAAGATTGGTTAAAAACCCTAATTGGACAAGAATTAGCCTAGGGAGGACGAAAATCACCTAAATGTTCATCAAAACGACACAAAACACATATTGGATGCACAAGATTGGTTAAAAACCCTAATTCGACAAGAATTAGCCTAGGGAGGACGAAAATGACCTAATTGTTCATCCAATGACACAAAAATACCTATTGGATGCACAGGGTTTGTTAGGAACCCTAATTCGACAAGATTAAGTGTAGGGAAGTCGAAAATGACATATAAATCTTCCAATGACACAAACACACCTATTGGATGCACAAGATTGGTTAAAAACCCTAATTGGTTAAGATTAAGTGTTGGGAGGACGAAAATGACCTAAATGTTGATCCAATAACACAAAACACCTATTGGATGCACAAGATTGGTTAAAAACCCTAATTGGACAAGAATTAGCCTAGGGAAGACGAAAATAACCTAAATGTTCATCCAATGACACAAAAACACCTAATGGATGCACAAGATTGGTTAAAAACCCTAATTGGACAAGAATTAGCCTAGGGAGGACGAAAATGACCTAATTGTTCATCCTATGACACAAAAATACCTATTGTATGCACAAGATTGGTTAGAAACCCTAATTGGACAAGATTAAGTGTAGGGAAGTCGAAAATGACATAAAAATCATCCAATGACACAAACACACCAATTGGATGCACAAGATTGGTTAGTAACCCTAATTGGACAAGAATAAGCCTAGGGAGGTCGAAAATGACCTAATTGTTCATCCAATGACACAAACACAACTATTGGATGCACAAGATTGGTTAAAAACCCTAATTGGTCAAGATTAAGTGTAGGGAGGAAGATAATGACCTAAATGTTCATCCAATTACACAAAACACCTATTGGATGCACAAGATTGGTTAAAAACCCTAATTGGACAAGAATTAGCCTAGGCAAGACGAAAATAACCTAAATGTTCATCCAATGACACAAAAACACCTAATGGATGCACAAGATTGGTTAAAAACCCTAATTGGACAAGAATTAGCCTAGGGAGGACGAAAATGACCTAATTGTTCATCCTATGACACAAAAATACCTATTGTATGCACAAGATTGGTTAGAAACCCTAATTGGACAAGATTAAGTGTAGGGAAGTCGAAAATGACATAAAAATCATCCAATGACACAAACACACCAATTGGATGCACAAGATTGGTTAGTAACCCTAATTGGACAAGAATAAGCCTAGGGAGGTCGAAAATGACCTAATTGTTCATCCAATGACACAAACACAACTATTGGATGCAGAAGATTGGTTAAAAACCCTAATTGGTCAAGATTAAGTGTAGGGAGGAAGATAATGACCTAAATATTCATCCAATTACACAAAACACCTATTGGATGCACAAGATTGGTTAAAAACCCTAATTGGACAAGAATTAGCCTAGGGAGGACGAAAATGACCTAAATGTCCATCCAATGACACAAAAACACCTAATGGATGCACAAGATTGGTTAAAAACCCTAATTGGACAAGAATTAGCCTAGGGAGATCGAAAAGGACCCAAATTTTTATCCAACGACACAAAAACACCTAATGGATGCACAAGATTGGTTAAAAACACTAATTGGACTACATTAAGTGTAGGGGAGAACGAAAGTGACCTAAATGTTCATCCAATGACACAAAAACACCTACCGGATGCACAAGATTGGTTAGAAACCTTAATTGGACAAGATTAAGTGTAGGGAGGTCGAAAATGACATAAAAATCATCCAACGACACAAACACACCTATTGGATGCACAAGATTGGTTGAAAACCCTAATTGGACAAGAATTAGCCTAGGGAGGACGAAAATGACCTAAATGTTCATCCAATGACACACAAACACCTAATGGATGCAAAAGATTGGTTAAAAACCCTAATTGGACAAGAATTAGCCTAGGGAGGACGAAAATCACCTAAATGTTCATCCAATGAAACAAAAACACCTTATGGATGCACAAGATTGGTTAAAAACCCTAATTGGACAAGAATTAGCCTAGGGAGGACGAAAATCACCTAAATGTTCATCAAAACGACACAAAAGACATATTGGATGCACAAGATTGGTTAAAAACCCTAATTGGACAAGATTATGTTTAGGAAGGACGAAAATGACCTAATTGTTCATCCAATGACACAAAAATACCTATTGGATGCACAGGATTTGTTAGGAACCCTAATTGGACAAGATTAAGTGTAGGGAGGTCGAAAATGACATATAAATCTTCCAATGACACAAACACACCTATTGGATGCCCAAGATTGGTTAAAAACCCTAATTGGTTAAGATTAAGTGTTGGGAGGACGAAAATGACCTAAATGTTGATCCAATAACACAAAACACCTATTGGATGCACAAGATTGGTTAAAAACCCTAATTGGACAAGAATTAGCCTAGGCAAGACGAAAATAACCTAAATGTTCATCCAATGACACAAAAACACCTAATGGATGCACAAGATTGGTTAAAAACCCTAATTGGACAAGAATTAGCCTAGGGAGGACGAAAATGACCTAATTGTTCATCCTATGACACAAAAATACCTATTGTATGCACAAGATTGGTTAGAAACCCTAATTGGACAAGATTAAGTGTAGGGAAGTCGAAAATGACATAAAAATCATCGAATGACACAAACACACCAATTGGATGCACAAGATTGGTTAGTAACCCTAATTGGACAAGAATAAGCCTAGGGAGGTCGAAAATGACCTAATTGTTCATCCAATGACACAAACACAACTATTGGATGCAGAAGATTGGTTAAAAACCCTAATTGGTCAAGATTAAGTGTAGGGAGGAAGATAATGACCTAAATATTCATCCAATTACACAAAACACCTATGGGATGCACAAGATTGGTTAAAAACCCTAATTGGACAAGAATTAGCCTAGTGAGGACGAAAATGACCTAAATGTTCATCCAATGACACAAAAACACCTAATGGATGCACAAGATTGGTTAAAAACCCTAATTGGACAAGAATTAGCCTAGGGAGATCGAAAAGGACCCAAATTTTTATACAACGACACAAAAACACCTAATGGATGCACAAGATTGGTTAAAAACACTAATTGGACTACATTAAGTGTAGGGGAGAACGAAAGTGACCTAAATGTTCATCCAATGACACAAAAACACCTACTGGATGCACAAGATTGGTTAGAAACCTTAATTGGACAAGATTAAGTGTAGGGAGGTCGAAAATGACATAAAAATCATCCAACGACACAAACACACCTATTGGATGCACAAGATTGGTTGAAAACCCTAATTGGACAAGAATTAGCCTAGGGAGGACGAAAATGACCTAAATGTTCATCCAATGACACACAAACACCTAATGGATGCAAAAGATTGGTTAAAAACCCTAATTGGACAAGAATTAGCCTAGGGAGGACGAAAATCACCTAAATGTTCATCCAATGAAACAAAAACACCTTATGGATGCACAAGATTGGTTAAAAACCCTAATTGGACAAGAATTAGCCTAGGGAGGACGAAAATCACCTAAATGTTCATCAAAACGACACAAAACACATATTGGATGCACAAGATTGGTTAAAAACCCTAATTCGACAAGAATTAGCCTAGGGAGGACGAAAATGACCTAATTGTTCATCCAATGACACAAAAATACCTATTGGATGCACAGGGTTTGTTAGGAACCCTAATTCGACAAGATTAAGTGTAGGGAAGTCGAAAATGACATATAAATCTTCCAATGACACAAACACACCTATTGGATGCACAAGATTGGTTAAAAACCCTAATTGGTTAAGATTAAGTGTTGGGAGGACGAAAATGACCTAAATGTTGATCCAATAACACAAAACACCTATTGGATGCACAAGATTGGTTAAAAACCCTAATTGGACAAGAATTAGCCTAGGGAAGACGAAAATAACCTAAATGTTCATCCAATGACACAAAAACACCTAATGGATGCACAAGATTGGTTAAAAACCCTAATTGGACAAGAATTAGCCTAGGGAGGACGAAAATGACCTAATTGTTCATCCTATGACACAAAAATACCTATTGTATGCACAAGATTGGTTAGAAACCCTAATTGGACAAGATTAAGTGTAGGGAAGTCGAAAATGACATAAAAATCATCCAATGACACAAACACACCAATTGGATGCACAAGATTGGTTAGTAACCCTAATTGGACAAGAATAAGCCTAGGGAGGTCGAAAATGACCTAATTGTTCATCCAATGACACAAACACAACTATTGGATGCACAAGATTGGTTAAAAACCCTAATTGGTCAAGATTAAGTGTAGGGAGGAAGATAATGACCTAAATGTTCATCCAATTACACAAAACACCTATTGGATGCACAAGATTGGTTAAAAACCCTAATTGGACAAGAATTAGCCTAGGCAAGACGAAAATAACCTAAATGTTCATCCAATGACACAAAAACACCTAATGGATGCACAAGATTGGTTAAAAACCCTAATTGGACAAGAATTAGCCTAGGGAGGACGAAAATGACCTAATTGTTCATCCTATGACACAAAAATACCTATTGTATGCACAAGATTGGTTAGAAACCCTAATTGGACAAGATTAAGTGTAGGGAAGTCGAAAATGACATAAAAATCATCCAATGACACAAACACACCAATTGGATGCACAAGATTGGTTAGTAACCCTAATTGGACAAGAATAAGCCTAGGGAGGTCGAAAATGACCTAATTGTTCATCCAATGACACAAACACAACTATTGGATGCAGAAGATTGGTTAAAAACCCTAATTGGTCAAGATTAAGTGTAGGGAGGAAGATAATGACCTAAATATTCATCCAATTACACAAAACACCTATTGGATGCACAAGATTGGTTAAAAACCCTAATTGGACAAGAATTAGCCTAGGGAGGACGAAAATGACCTAAATGTCCATCCAATGACACAAAAACACCTAATGGATGCACAAGATTGGTTAAAAACCCTAATTGGACAAGAATTAGCCTAGGGAGATCGAAAAGGACCCAAATTTTTATCCAACGACACAAAAACACCTAATGGATGCACAAGATTGGTTAAAAACACTAATTGGACTACATTAAGTGTAGGGGAGAACGAAAGTGACCTAAATGTTCATCCAATGACACAAAAACACCTACCGGATGCACAAGATTGGTTAGAAACCTTAATTGGACAAGATTAAGTGTAGGGAGGTCGAAAATGACATAAAAATCATCCAACGACACAAACACACCTATTGGATGCACAAGATTGGTTGAAAACCCTAATTGGACAAGAATTAGCCTAGGGAGGACGAAAATGACCTAAATGTTCATCCAATGACACACAAACACCTAATGGATGCAAAAGATTGGTTAAAAACCCTAATTGGACAAGAATTAGCCTAGGGAGGACGAAAATCACCTAAATGTTCATCCAATGAAACAAAAACACCTTATGGATGCACAAGATTGGTTAAAAACCCTAATTGGACAAGAATTAGCCTAGGGAGGACGAAAATCACCTAAATGTTCATCAAAACGACACAAAAGACATATTGGATGCACAAGATTGGTTAAAAACCCTAATTGGACAAGATTATGTTTAGGAAGGACGAAAATGACCTAATTGTTCATCCAATGACACAAAAATACCTATTGGATGCACAGGATTTGTTAGGAACCCTAATTGGACAAGATTAAGTGTAGGGAGGTCGAAAATGACATATAAATCTTCCAATGACACAAACACACCTATTGGATGCACAAGATTGGTTAAAAACCCTAATTGGTTAAGATTAAGTGTTGGGAGGACGAAAATGACCTAAATGTTGATCCAATAACACAAAACACCTATTGGATGCACAAGATTGGTTAAAAACCCTAATTGGACAAGAATTAGCCTAGGCAAGACGAAAATAACCTAAATGTTCATCCAATGACACAAAAACACCTAATGGATGCACAAGATTGGTTAAAAACCCTAATTGGCCAAGAATTAGCCTAGGGAGGACGAAAATGACCTAATTGTTCATCCTATGACACAAAAATACCTATTGTATGCACAAGATTGGTTAGAAACCCTAATTGGACAAGATTAAGTGTAGGGAAGTCGAAAATGACATAAAAATCATCCAATGACACAAACACACCAATTGGACGCACAAGATTGGTTAGTAACCCTAATTGGACAAGAATAAGCCTAGGGAGGTCGAAAATGACCTAATTGTTCATCCAATGACACAAACACAACTATTGGATGCAGAAGATGGTTAAAAACCCTAATTAGTCAAGATTAAGTGTAGGGAGGAAGATAATGACCTAAATATTCATCCAATTACACAAAACACCTATTGGATGCACAAGATTGGTTAAAAACCCTAATTGGACAAGAATTAGCCTAGGGAGGACGAAAATGACCTAAATGTTCATCCAATGACACAAAAACACCTAATGGATGCACAAGATTGGTTAAAAACCCTAATTGGACAAGAATTAGCCTAGGGAGATCGAAAAGGACCCAAATTTTTATCCAACGACACAAAAACACCTAATGGATGCACAAGATTGGTTAAAAACACTAATTGGACTACATTAAGTGTAGGGGAGAACGAAAGTGACCTAAATGTTCATCCAATGACACAAAAACACTTACTGGATGCACAAGATTGGTTAGAAACCTTAATTGGACAAGATTAAGTGTAGGGAGGTCGAAAATGACATAAAAATCATCCAACGACACAAACACACCTATTGGATGCACAAGATTGGTTGAAAACCCTAATTGGACAAGAATTAGCCTAGGGAGGACGAAAATGACCTAAATGTTCATCCAATGACACACAAACACCTAATGGATGCAAAAGATTGGTTAAAAACCCTAATTGGACAAGAATTAGCCTAGGGAGGACGAAAATCACCTAAATGTTCATCCAATGAAACAAAAACACCTTATGGATGCACAAGATTGGTTAAAAACCCTAATTGGACAAGAATTAGCCTAGGGAGGACGAAAATCACCTAAATGTTCATCAAAACGACACAAAACACATATTGGATGCACAAGATTGGTTAAAAACTCTAATTGGACAAGATTATGTTTAGGAAGGACGAAAATGACCTAATTGTTCATCCAATGACACAAAACACCTATTGGATGCACAAGATTGGTTAAAAACACTAATTGGAGAAGATTAAGTGTAGGGAGGACGAAAATGACCTAAATGTTCATCCACTGACACAAAACACCTATTGGATGCACAAGTTGGTTAAAAACCCAAATTGGACATGATGAAGTTTTCGAAGGACGAAAATGACCTAATTGTTCATCCAATGACACAAGATTGGTTAGTAACCCTAATTGGACAAGAATAAGCCTAGGGAGGTCGAAAATGACCTAATTGTTCATCCAATGATACAAACACAACTATTGGATGCACAAGATTGGTTAAAAACCCTAATTGGTCAAGATTAAGTGTAGGGAGGAAGATAATGACCTAAATGTTCATCCAATTACACAAAACACCTATTGGATGCACAAGATTGGTTAAAAACCCTAATTGGACAAGAATTAGCATAGGGAGGACGAAAATGACCAAAATGTTCATCCAATGACACAAAAACACCTAATGGATGCACAAGATTGGTTAAAAACCCGAATTGGACTAGAATTAGCCTAGAGAGGACGAAAAGGACCCAAATTTTCATCCAACGACACAAAAACACCTAATGGATGCACAAGATTGGTTAAAAACACTAATTGGACTACATTAAGTGTAGGGGAGAACGAAAATGACCTAAATGTTGATCCAATGACACAAAAACACCTACTGGATGCACAAGATTGGTTAGAAACCTTAATTGGACAAGATTAAGTGTAGGGAGGTCGAAAATGACATAAAAATCATCCAACGACACAAACACACCTATTGGATGCACAAGATTGGTTAAAAACCCTAATTGGACAAGATTAAGTTTAGGAAGGACGAAAATGACCTAATTGTTCATCCAATGACACAAAACACCAATTGGATGCACAAGATTGGT
The DNA here is from genome assembly GCA_037974835.1 of Cicer judaicum. Taxonomy (NCBI): domain Eukaryota; kingdom Viridiplantae; phylum Streptophyta; class Magnoliopsida; order Fabales; family Fabaceae; genus Cicer; species Cicer judaicum. Next base: position 2,154,062 of record JBBPBS010000604.1, on the reverse strand, counting down.
TAAAAACCCCAATTGGACAAGATTTAGTTTAGGGGGGACGAAAATGACCTAAATGTTCATCCAATGACACAAAAACACCTAATGGATGCACAAGATTGGTTAAAAACCCTAACTGGACAAGAATTAGCCTAGGGAGGACGAAAATGACCTAATTGTTCATCCTATGATACAAAAATACCTATTGTATGCACAAGATTGGTTAGAAACCCTAATTGGACAAGATTAAGTGTAGGGAAGTCGAAAATGACATAAAAATCATCCAATGACACAAACACACCAATTGGATGCACAAGATTGGTTAGTAACCCTAATTGGACAAGAATAAGCCTAGGGAGGTCGAAAATGACCTAATTGTTCATCCAATGACACAAAACACCAATTGGATGCACAAGATTGGTTAAAAACCCCAATTGGACAAGATTTAGTTTAGGGAGGACGAAAATGACCTAAATGTTCATCCAATGACACAAAAACACCTAATGGATGCACAAGATTGGTTAAAAACCCTAACTGGACAAGAATTAGCCTAGGGAGGACGAAAATGACCTAATTGTTCATCCTATGACACAAAAATACCTATTGTATGCACAAGATTGGTTAGAAACCCTAATTGGACAAGATTAAGTGTAGGGAAGTCGAAAATGACATAAAAATCATCCAATGACACAAACACACCAATTGGATGCACAAGATTGGTTAGTAACCCTAATTGGACAAGAATAAGCCTAGGGAGGTCGAAAATGACCTAATTGTTCATCCAATGACACAAACACAACTATTGGATGCACAAGATTGGTTAAAAACCCTAATTGGTCAAGATTAAGTGTAGGGAGGAAGATAATGACCTAAATGTTCATCCAATTACACAAAACACCTATTGGATGCACAAGATTGGTTAAAAACCCTAATTGGACAAGAATTAGCCTAGGCAAGACGAAAATAACCTAAATGTTCATCCAATGACACAAAAACACCTAATGGATGCACAAGATTGGTTAAAAACCCTAATTGGACAAGAATTAGCCTAGGGAGGACGAAAATGACCTAATTGTTCATCCTATGACACAAAAATACCTATTGTATGCACAAGATTGGTTAGAAACCCTAATTGGACAAGATTAAGTGTAGGGAAGTCGAAAATGACATAAAAATCATCCAATGACACAAACACACCAATTGGATGCACAAGATTGGTTAGTAACCCTAATTGGACAAGAATAAGCCTAGGGAGGTCGAAAATGACCTAATTGTTCATCCAATGACACAAACACAACTATTGGATGCAGAAGATTGGTTAAAAACCCTAATTGGTCAAGATTAAGTGTAGGGAGGAAGATAATGACCTAAATATTCATCCAATTACACAAAACACCTATTGGATGCACAAGATTGGTTAAAAACCCTAATTGGACAAGAATTAGCCTAGGGAGGACGAAAATGACCTAAATGTTCATCCAATGACACAAAAACACCTAATGGATGCACAAGATTGGTTAAAAACCCTAATTGGACAAGAATTAGCCTAGGGAGATCGAAAAGGACCCAAATTTTTATCCAACGACACAAAAACACCTAATGGATGCACAAGATTGGTTAAAAACACTAATTGGACTACATTAAGTGTAGGGGAGAACGAAAGTGACCTAAATGTTCATCCAATGATACAAAAACACCTACTGGATGCACAAGATTGGTTAGAAACCTTAATTGGACAAGATTAAGTGTAGGGAGGTCGAAAATGACATAAAAATCATCCAACGACACAAACACACCTATTGGATGCACAAGATTGGTTGAAAACCCTAATTGGACAAGAATTAGCCTAGGGAGGACGAAAATGACCTAAATGTTCATCCAATGACACACAAACACCTAATGGATGCAAAAGATTGGTTAAAAACCCTAATTGGACAAGAATTAGCCTAGGGAGGACGAAAATCACCTAAATGTTCATCCAATGAAACAAAAACACCTTATGGATGCACAAGATTGGTTAAAAACCCTAATTGGACAAGAATTAGCCTAGGGAGGACGAAAATCACCTAAATGTTCATCAAAACGACACAAAACACATATTGGATGCACAAGATTGGTTAAAAACCCTAATTGGACAAGATTATGTTTAGGAAGGACGAAAATGACCTAATTGTTCATCCAATGACACAAAAATACCTATTGGATGCACAGGATTTGTTAGGAACCCATATTGGACAAGATTAAGTGTAGGGAGGTCGAAAATGACATATAAATCTTCCAATGACACAAACACACCTATTGGATGCACAAGATTGGTTAAAAACCCTAATTGGTTAAGATTAAGTGTTGGGAGGACGAAAATGACCTAAATGTTGATCCAATAACACAAAACACCTATTGGATGCACAAGATTGGTTAAAAACCCTAATTGGACAAGAATTAGCCTAGGCAAGACGAAAATAACCTAAATGTTCATCCAATGACACAAAAACACCTAATGGATGCACAAGATTGGTTAAAAACCCTAATTGGACAAGAATTAGCCTAGGGAGGACGAAAATGACCTAATTGTTCATCCTATGACACAAAAATACCTATTGTATGCACAAGATTGGTTAGAAACCCTAATTGGACAAGATTAAGTGTAGGGAGGTCGAAAATGACATATAAATCTTCCAATGACACAAACACACCTATTGGATGCACAAGATTGGTTAAAAACCCTAATTGGACAAGAATTAGCCTAGGGAGGACGAAAATGACCTAAATGTTCATCCAATGACACATAACACCTAATGGATGCACAAGATTGGTTAAAAACCCTAATTGGACTACATTAAGTGTAAGGAGGACGAAAATGACCTAAATGTTCATCCAATGACCCAAAACACCTATTTGATGCACAAGATTGGTTAAAAACCCTAATTGGACAAGAATTAGCCTAGGGAGGACGAAAATGACCTAATTGTTCATCCAATGACACAAAACACCTATTGGATGCACAAGATTGGTTAAAAACCCTAATTGGACAAGAATTAGCCTAGGGAGGACGAAAATGACCTAATTGTTCATCCAATGACACAAAAACACCTATTTGATGCACAAGATTGGTTAGAAACCCTAATTGGAAAAGAATAAGCCTAGGGAGGACGAAAATGACCTAAGTGTTCATCCAATGACACAAAACACCTATTGGATGCACAAGATTGGTCAAAAGCCCTAATTGGACAAGAATTAGCTGAGGGAGGACGAAAATAACCTAATTGTTCATCCAATGACACAAAACACCTATTGGATGCACAAGATTGGTTAGAAACCCTAATTGGACAAGATTAAGTGTAGGGAGAACGAAAATGACCTAAATGTTCATCCAATGACACAAAACACCTATTGGATGCACAAGATTGGTTAAAAACCCTAATTGGACAAGAATTAGCCTAGGGAGGACGAAAATGACCTAATTGTTCATCCAATGACACAAACACACCAATTGGATGCACAAGATTGGTTAGAAACCCTAATTGGACAAGAATAAGCCTAGGGAGGTCGAAAATGACCTAATTGTTCATCCAATGACACAAACACAACTATTGGATGCACAAGATTGGTTAAAAACCCTAATTGGTCAAGATTAAGTGTAGGGAGGAAGATAATGACCTAAATGTTCATCCAATTACACAAAACACCTATTGGATGCACAAGATTGGTTAAAAACCCTAATTGGACAAGAATTAGCCTAGGGAGGACGAAAATCACCTAAATGTTCATCCAATGAAACAAAAACACCTTATGGATGCACAAGATTGGTTAAAAACCCTAATTGGACAAGAATTAGCCTAGGGAGGACGAAAATCACCTAAATGTTCATCAAAACGACACAAAACACATGTTGGATGCACAAGATTGATTAAAAACCCTAATTCGACAAGAATTAGCCTAGGGAGGACGAAAATGACCTAATTGTTCATCCAATGACACAAAAATACCTATTGGATGCACAGGATTTGTTAGGAACCCTAATTGGACAAGATTAAGTGTAGGGAGGTCGAAAATGACATATAAATCTTCCAATGACACAAACACACCTATTGGATGCACAAGATTGGTTAAAAACCCTAATTGGACAAGAATTAGCCTAGGGAGGACGAAAATGACCTAAATGTTCATCCAATGACACATAACACCTAATGGATGCACAAGATTGGTTAAAAACCCTAATTGGACAAGAATTAGCCTAGGGAGGACGAAAATCACCTAAATGTTCATCCAATGAAACAAAAACACCTTATGGATGCACAAGATTGGTTAAAAACCCTAATTGGACAAGAATTAGCCTAGGGAGGACGAAAATCACCTAAATGTTCATCAAAACGACACAAAACACATATTGGATGCACAAGATTGGTTAAAAACCCTAATTCGACAAGAATTAGCCTAGGGAGGACGAAAATGACCTAATTGTTCATGCAATGACACAAAACACCTATTGGATGCACAAGATTGGTTAAAGACCTTAATTGGACAAGAATTAGCCTAGGGAGCACGAAATTGACCTAATTGTTCATCCAATGACACAAAAATACCTATTGAAAGCACAGGATTAGTTAGAAACCCTAATTGGACAAGATTAAGTGTAGGGAGGTCGAAAATGACCTAATTGTTCATCCAATGACACAAACACAACTATTGGACGCACAAGATTGGTTACAAACCCTAATTGGACAAGCATAAGCCTAGGGAGGATGATAATGACCTAAATGTTCATCCAATGACACAAAACACCTATTGGATGCACAAGATTGGTTAAAAACCCTAATTGGACAAGATTAAGTGTAGGGAGGACAAAAATGACCTAAATGTTCATCCAATGACACAAAACACCTAATGGATGCACAAGATTGGTTAAAAACCCTAATTGGACTACATTAAGTGTAGAGAGGACGACAATGACCTGAATGTTCATCCAATGACACAAAACACCTATTGGATGCACAAGATTAATTAAAAACACTAATGGGAGAAGATTAAGTGTAGGGAGGACGAAAATGACCTAAATGTTCATCCACTGGCACAAAACACCTATTGGATGCACAAGATTGGTTAAAAACCCAAATTGGACATGATGAAGTTTACGAAGGACGAAAATGACCTAATTGTTCATCCAATGAGACAAAACACCTATTGGATGCACAAGATTGGTTAAAAACCATAATTGGACAAGATTAAGTGTAGGGAGGACGAAAATGACCCAAATGTTCATCCAATGACACAAAACACCTATTGGATGCACAAGATTGGTTAAAAACCTTAATTGGACAAGAATTAGCCTAGGGAGGACGAAAATGATCTAATTCTTCATCCAATGACACAAAAACACCTATTGGATGTACAAGACTGGTTAAAAACCCTAATTGGACAAGAATTAGCCTTGGGAGGACAAAAATGACCTAATTGTTCATCCAATGACACAAAAATACCTACTGGATGCACAAGATTGGTTAGAAACCTTAATTGGACAA
>JBBPBS010000604.1:2119267-2148389 GCA_037974835.1 Cicer judaicum | reverse complement strand
ATTAAGTGTAGGGAGGTCGAAAATGACATAAAAAACATCCAATGACAAAAACACACCTATTGGATGCACAAGATTGGTTAAAAACCCTAATTGGTTAAGATTAAGTGTAGGGAGGACGAAAATGACCTAAATGTTGATCCAATGACACAAAACACCTTATGGATGCACAAGATTGGTTAAAAACCCTAATTGGACTACATTAAGTGTAAGGAGGACGAAAATGACCTAAATGTTCATCCAATAACCCAAAACACATATTTGATGCACAAGATTGGTTAAAAACCCTAATTGGACAAGAATTAGCCAAGGGAGGACGAAAATGACGTAATTGTTCATCCAATGACACAAACACACCAATTGGATGCACAAGATTGGTTAGTAACCCTAATTGGATAAGAATAAGCCTAGGGAGGTCGAAAATAACCGAATTGTTCATCCAATGACACAAACACAACTATTGGATGCACAAGATTGGTTAACAACCCTAATTGGACAAGATTAAGTGTAGGGAGGACGAAAATGACCTAAATGATCATCCAATGACACAAAACACCTAATGGATGCACAAGATTGGTTAAAAACCCTAATTGGACTACATTAAGTGTAGGGGAGAACGAAAGTGACCTAAATGTTCATCCAATGACACAAAAACACCTACTGGATGCACAAGATTGGTTAGAAACCTTAATTGGACAAGATTAAGTGTAGGGAGGTCGAAAATGACATAAAAATCATCCAACGACACAAACACACCTATTGGATGCAGAAGATTGGTTGAAAACCATAATTGGACAAGAATTAGCCTAGGGAGGACGAAAATGACCTAAATGATCATCCAATGACACACAAACACCTAATGGATGCAAAAGATTGGTTAAAAACCCTAATTGGACAAGAATTAGCCTAGGGAGGACGAAAATCACCTAAATGTTCATCCAATGAAACAAAAACACCTTATGGATGCACAAGATTGGTTAAAAACCTTAATTGGACAAGAATTAGCCTAGGGAGGACGAAAATCACCTAAATGTTCATCAAAACGACACAAAACACATATTGGATGCACAAGATTGGTTAAAAACCCTAATTGGACAAGATTAAGTTTAGGAAGGACGAAAATGACCTAATTGTTCATCCAATGACACAAAACACCTATTGGATGCACAAGATTGGTTAAAAACCCCAATTCGACAAGATTTAGTTTAGGGAGGACGAAAATGACCTAAATGATCATCTAATGACACAAAACACCTATTGGATGCACAAGATTGGTTAAAAACCCTAATTCGACAAGAATTAGCCTAGGGAGGACGAAAATGACCTAATTGTTCATCCAATGACACAAAAATACCTATTGGATGCACAGGATTTGTTTGGAACCCTAATTGGACAAGATTAAGTGTAGGGAGGTCGAAAATGACATATAAATCTTCCAATGACACAAACACACCTATTGGATGCACAAGATTGGTTAAAAACCCTAATTGGTTAAGATTAAGTGTTGGGAGGACGAAAATGACCTAAATGTTGATCCAATAACACAAAACACCTATTGGATGCACAAATTGGTTAAAAACCCTAATTGGACAAGAATTAGCCTAAGCAAGACGAAAATAACCTAAATGTTCATCCAATGACACAAAAACACCTAATGGATGCACAAGATTGGTTAAAAACCCTAATTGGACAAGAATTAGCCTAGGGAGGACGAAAATGACCTAATTGTTCATCCTATGACACAAAAATACCTATTGTATGCACAAGATTGGTTAGAAACCCTAATTGGACAAGATTAAGTGTAGGGAAGTCGAAAATGACATAAAAATCATCCAATGACACAAACACACCAATTGGATGCACAAGATTGGTTAGTAACCCTAATTGGACAAGAATAAGCCTAGGGAGGTCGAAAATGACCTAATTGTTCATCCAATGACACAAACACAACTATTGGATGCACAAGATTGGTTAAAAACCCTAATTGGTCAAGATTAAGTGTAGGGAGGACGAAAATGACCTAAATGTTCATCCAATTACACAAAACACCTATTGGATGCACAAGATTGGTTAAAAACCCTAATTGGACAAGAATTAGCCTAGGGAGGACGAAAATCACCTAAATGTTCATCCAATGAAACAAAAACACCTTATGGATGCACAAGATTGGTTAAAAACCCTAATTGGACAAGAATTAGCCTAGGGAGGACGAAAATCACCTAAATGTTCATCCAATGACACAAAACACCTTATGGATGCACAAGATTGGTTAAAAACCCTAATTGGACAAGAATTAGCCTAGGGAGGACGAAAATCACCTAAATGTTCATCCAATGAAACAAAAACACCTTATGGATGCACAAGATTGGTTAAAAACCCTAATTGGACAAGAATTAGCCTAGGGAGGACGAAAATCACCTAAATGTTCATCAAAACGACACAAAACACATATTGGATGCACAAGATTGGTTAAAAACCCTAATTCGACAAGAATTAGCCTAGGGAGGACGAAAATGACGTAATTGTTCATCCAATGACACAAAAATACCTATTGGATGCACAGGATTTGTTAGGAACCCTAATTGGACAAGATTAAGTGTAGGGAGGTCGAAAATGACATATAAATCTTCCAATGACACAAACATACCTATTGGATGCACAAGATTGGTTAAAAACCCTAATTGGTTAAGATTAAGTGTTGGGAGGACGAAAATGACCTAAATGTTGATCCAATAACACAAAACACCTATTGGATGCACAAGATTGGTTAAAAACCCTAATTGGACAAGAATTAGCCTAGGCAAGACGAAAATAACCTAAATGTTCATCCAATGACACAAAAACACCTAATGGATGCACAAGATTGGTTAAAAACCCTAATTCGACAAGAATTAGCCTAGGGAGGACGAAAATGACCTAATTGTTCATCCAATGACACAAAAATACCTATTGGATGCACAGGATTTGTTAGGAACCCTAATTGGACAAGATTAAGTGTAGGGAGGTCGAAAATGACATATAAATCTTCCAATGACACAAACACACCTATTGGATGCACAAGATTGGTTAAAAACCCTAATTGGTTAAGATTAAGTGTTGGGAGGACGAAAATGACCTAAATGTTGATCCAATAACACAAAACACCTATTGGATGCACAAGATTGGTTAAAAACCCTAATTGGACAAGAATTAGCCTAGGGAGGACGAAAATCACCTAAATGTTCATCAAAACGACACAAAAGACATATTGGATGCACAAGATTGGTTAAAAACCCTAATTGGACAAGATTATGTTTAGGAAGGACGAAAATGACCTAATTGTTCATCCAATGACACAAAAATACCTATTGGATGCACAGGATTTGTTAGGAACCCTAATTGGACAAGATTAAGTGTAGGGAGGTCGAAAATGACATATAAATCTTCCAATGACACAAACACACCTATTGGATGCACAAGATTGGTTAAAAACCCTAATTGGACAAGAATTAGCCTAGGGAGGACGAAAATGACCTAAATGTTCATCCAATGACACATAACACCTAATGGATGCACAAGATTGGTTAAAAACCCTAATTGGACAAGAATTAGCCTAGGGAGGACGAAAATCACCTAAATGTTCATCCAATGAAACAAAAACACCTTATGGATGCACAAGATTGGTTAAAAACCCTAATTGGACAAGAATTAGCCTAGGGAGGACGAAAATCACCTAAATGTTCATCAAAACGACACAAAACACATATTGGATGCACAAGATTGGTTAAAAACCCTAATTCGACAAGAATTAGCCTAGGGAGGACGAAAATGACCTAATTGTTCATCCAATGACACAAAAATACCTATTGGATGCACAGGGTTTGTTAGGAACCCTAATTCGACAAGATTAAGTGTAGGGAAGTCGAAAATGACATATAAATCTTCCAATGACACAAACACACCTATTGGACGCACAAGATTGGTTAAAAACCCTAATTGGTTAAGATTAAGTGTTGGGAGGACGAAAATGACCTAAATGTTGATCCAATAACACAAAACACCTATTGGATGCACAAGATTGGTTAAAAACCCTAATTGGACAAGATTAAGTTTAGGAAGGACGAAAATGACCTAATTGTTCATCCAATGACACAAAACACCAATTGGATGCACAAGATTGGTTAAAAACCCCAATTGGACAAGATTTAGTTTAGGGAGGACGAAAATGACCTAAATGTTCATCCAATGACACAAAAACACCTAATGGATGCACAAGATTGGTTAAAAACCCTAATTGGACAAGAATTAGCCTAGGGAGGACGAAAATGACCTAATTGTTCATCCTATGACACAAAAATACCTATTGTATGCACAAGATTGGTTAGAAACCCTAATTGGACAAGATTAAGTGTAGGGAAGTCGAAAATGACATAAAAATCATCCAATGACACAAACACACCAATTGGATGCACAAGATTGGTTAGTAACCCTAATTGCACAAGAATAAGCCTAGGGAGGTCGAAAATGACCTAATTGTTCATCCAATGACACAAACACAACTATTGGATGCACAAGATTGGTTAAAAACCCTAATTGGTCAAGATTAAGTGTAGGGAGGAAGATAATGACCTAAATGTTCATCCAATTACACAAAACACCTATTGGATGCACAAGATTGGTTAAAAACCCTAATTGGACAAGAATTAGCCTAGGGAGGACGAAAATGACCAAAATGTTCATCCAATGACACAAAAACACCTAATGGATGCACAAGATTGGTTAAAAACCCTAATTGGACAAGAATTAGCCTAGGGAGGACGAAAATGACCTAAATGTTCATCCAATGACACAAAACACCTAATGGATGCACAAGATTGGTTAAAAACCCTAATTGGACAAGAATTAGCCTAGGGAGGACGAAAATGACCTAATTGTTCATCCAATGACACAAAAACACGTATTCGATGCACAAGATTGGTTAGAAACCCTAATTGGACAAGAATTAGCCTAGGGAGGACGAAAAGGACCTAAATGTTCATCCAATGACACAAAACACCTATTGGATGCACAAGATTGGTTAAAAACCCTAATTGGACAAGATTAAGTGTAGGGAGGACGAAAATGACCTAAATGTTCATCCAATGACACAAAAACACCTATTGGATGCACAAGATTGGTTAAAAACCCTAATTGGACAAGAATTAGCCTAGGGAGGACGAAAATGACCTAAATGTTCATCCAATGACACAAAACACCTAATGGATGCACAAGATTGGTTAAAAACCCTAATTGGACAAGAATTAGCCTAGGGAGGACGAAAATCACCTAAATGTTCATCCAATGAAACAAAAACACCTTATGGATGCACAAGATTGGTTAAAAACCCTAATTGGACAAGAATTAGCCTAGGGAGGACGAAAATCACCTAAATGTTCATCAAAACGACACAAAACACATATTGGATGCACAAGATTGGTTAAAAACCCTAATTCGACAAGAATTAGCCTAGGGAGGACGAAAATGACCTAATTGTTCATCCAATGACACAAAAATACCTATTGGTTGCACAGGATTTGTTAGGAACCATAATTGGACAAGATTAAGTGTAGGGAGGTCGAAAATGACATATAAATCTTCCAATGACACAAACACACCTATTGGATGCACAAGATTGGTTAAAAACCCTAATTGGTTAAGATTAAGTGTTGGGAGGACGAAAATGACCTAAATGTTGATCCAATAACACAAAACACCTATTGGATGCACAAGATTGGTTAAAAACCCTAATTGGACAAGAATTAGCCTAGGCAAGACGAAAATAACCTAAATGTTCATCCAATGACACAAAAACACCTAATGGATGCACAAGATTGGTTAAAAACCCTAATTGGACAAGAATTAGCCTAGGGAGGACGAAAATGACCTAATTGTTCATCCTATGACACAAAAATACCTATTGTATGCACAAGATTGGTTAGAAACCCTAATTGGACAAGATTAAGTGTAGGGAAGTCGAAAATGACATAAAAATCATCCAATGACACAAACACACCAATTGGATGCACAAGATTGGTTAAAAACCCTAATTGGTTAAGATTAAGTGTTGGGAGGACGAAAATGACCTAAATGTTGATCCAATAACACAAAACACCTATTGGATGCACAAGATTGGTTAAAAACCCTAATTGGACAAGAATTAGCCTAGGCAAGACGAAAATAACCTAAATGTTCATCCAATGACACAAAAACACCTAATGGATGCACAAGATTGGTTAAAAACCCTAATTGGACAAGAATTAGCCTAGGGAGGACGAAAATGACCTAATTGTTCATCCAATGACACAAAAATACCTATTGGATGCACAGGATTTGTTAGGAACCCTAATTGGACAAGATTAAGTGTAGGGAGGTCGAAAATGACATATAAATCTTCCAATGACACAAACACACCTATTGGATGCACAAGATTGGTTAAAAACCCTAATTGGTTAAGATTAAGTGTTGGGAGGACGAAAATGACCTAAATGTTGATCCAATAACACAAAACACCTATTGGATGCACAAGATTGGTTAAAAACCCTAATTGGACAAGATTAAGTTTAGGAAGGACGAAAATGACCTAATTGTTCATCCAATGACACAAAACACCAATTGGATGCACAAGATTGGTTAAAAACCCCAATTGGACAAGATTTAGTTTAGGGAGGACGAAAATGACCTAAATGTTCATCCAATGACACAAAAACACCTAATGGATGCACAAGATTGGTTAAAAACCCTAACTGGACAAGAATTAGCCTAGGGAGGACGAAAATGACCTAATTGTTCATCCTATGACACAAAAATACCTATTGTATGCACAAGATTGGTTAGAAACCCTAATTGGACAAGATTAAGTGTAGGGAAGTCGAAAATGACATAAAAATCATCCAATGACACAAACACACCAATTGGATGCACAAGATTGGTTAGTAACCCTAATTGGACAAGAATAAGCCTAGGGAGGTCGAAAATGACCTAATTGTTCATCCAATGACACAAACACAACTATTGGATGCACAAGATTGGTTAAAAACCCTAATTGGTCAAGATTAAGTGTAGGGAGGAAGATAATGACCTAAATGTTCATCCAATTACACAAAACACCTATTGGATGCACAAGATTGGTTAAAAACCCTAATTGGACAAGAATTAGCCTAGGCAAGACGAAAATAACCTAAATGTTCATCCAATGACACAAAAACACCTAATGGATGCACAAGATTGGTTAAAAACCCTAATTGGACAAGAATTAGCCTAGGGAGGACGAAAATGACCTAATTGTTCATCCTATGACACAAAAATACCTATTGTATGCACAAGATTGGTTAGAAACCCTAATTGGACAAGATTAAGTGTAGGGAAGTCGAAAATGACATAAAAATCATCCAATGACACAAACACACCAATTGGATGCACAAGATTGGTTAGTAACCCTAATTGGACAAGAATAAGCCTAGGGAGGTCGAAAATGACCTAATTGTTCATCCAATGACACAAACACAACTATTGGATGCACAAGATTGGTTAAAAACCCTGATTGGTCAAGATTAAGTGTAGGGAGGAAGATAATGACCTAAATGTTCATCCAATTACACAAAACACCTATTGGATGCACAAGATTGGTTAAAAACCCTAATTGGACAAGAATTAGCCTAGGGAGGACGAAAATGACCAAAATGTTCATCCAATGACACAAAAACACCTAATGGATGCACAAGATTGGTTAAAAACCCTAATTGGACAAGAATTAGCCTAGGGAGGACGAAAATGACCTAAATGTTCATCCAATGACACAAAACACCTAATGGATGCACAAGATTGGTTAAAAACCCTAATTGGACAGGAATTAGCCTAGGGAGGACGAAAATCACCTAAATGATCATCCAATGAAACAAAAACACCTTATGGATGCACAAGATTGGTTAAAAACCCTAATTGGACAAGAATTAGCCTAGGGAGGACGAAAATCACCTAAATGTTCATCAAAACGACACAAAACACATATTGGATGCACAAGATTGGTTAAAAACCCTAATTCGACAAGAATTAGCCTAGGGAGGACGAAAATGACCTAATTGTTCATCCAATGACACAAAAATACCTATTGGATGCACAGGATTTGTTAGGAACCCTAATTGGACAAGATTAAGTGTAGGGAGGTCGAAAATGACATATAAATCTTCCAATGACACAAACACACCTATTGGATGCACAAGATTGGTTAAAAACCCTAATTGGTTAAGATTAAGTGTTGGGAGGACGAAAATGACCTAAATGTTGATCCAATAACACAAAACACCTATTGGATGCACAAATTGGTTAAAAACCCTAATTGGACAAGAATTAGCCTAGGCAAGACGAAAATAACCTAAATGTTCATCCAATGACACAAAAACACCTAATGGATGCACAAGATTGGTTAAAAACCCTAATTGGACAAGAATTAGCCTAGGGAGGACGAAAATGACCTAATTGTTCATCCTATGACACAAAAATACCTATTGTATGCACAAGATTGGTTAGAAACCCTAATTGGACAAGATTAAGTGTAGGGAGGTCGAAAATGACATATAAATCTTCCAATGACACAAACACACCTATTGGATGCACAAGATTGGTTAAAAACCCTAATTGGACAAGAATTAGCCTAGGGAGGACGAAAATGACCTAAATGTTCATCCAATGACACACAAACACCTAATGGATGCAAAAGATTGGTTAAAAACCCTAATTGGACAAGAATTAGCCTAGGGAGGACGAAAATCACCTAAATGTTCATCCAATGAAACAAAAACACCTTATGGATGCACAAGATTGGTTAAAAACCCTAATTGGACAAGAATTAGCCTAGGGAGGACGAAAATCACCTAAATGTTCATCAAAACGACACAAAACACATATTGGATGCACAAGATTGGTTAAAAACCCTAATTCGACAAGAATTAGCCTAGGGAGGACGAAAATGACCTAATTGTTCATCCAATGACACAAAAATACCTATTGGATGCACAGGGTTTGTTAGGAACCCTAATTCGACAAGATTAAGTGTAGGGAAGTCGAAAATGACATATAAATCTTCCAATGACACAAACACACCTATTGGACGCACAAGATTGGTTAAAAACCCTAATTGGTTAAGATTAAGTGTTGGGAGGACGAAAATGACCTAAATGTTGATCCAATAACACAAAACACCTATTGGATGCACAAGATTGGTTAAAAACCCTAATTGGACAAGATTAAGTTTAGGAAGGACGAAAATGACCTAATTGTTCATCCAATGACACAAAACACCAATTGGATGCACAAGATTGGTTAAAAACCCCAATTGGACAAGATTTAGTTTAGGGAGGACGAAAATGACCTAAATGTTCATCCAATGACACAAAAACACCTAATGGATGCACAAGATTGGTTAAAAACCCTAATTGGACAAGAATTAGCCTAGGGAGGACGAAAATGACCTAATTGTTCATCCTATGACACAAAAATACCTATTGTATGCACAAGATTGGTTAGAAACCCTAATTGGACAAGATTAAGTGTAGGGAAGTCGAAAATGACATAAAAATCATCCAATGACACAAACACACCAATTGGATGCACAAGATTGGTTAGTAACCCTAATTGCACAAGAATAAGCCTAGGGAGGTCGAAAATGACCTAATTGTTCATCCAATGACACAAACACAACTATTGGATGCACAAGATTGGTTAAAAACCCTAATTGGTCAAGATTAAGTGTAGGGAGGAAGATAATGACCTAAATGTTCATCCAATTACACAAAACACCTATTGGATGCACAAGATTGGTTAAAAACCCTAATTGGACAAGAATTAGCCTAGGGAGGACGAAAATGACCAAAATGTTCATCCAATGACACAAAAACACCTAATGGATGCACAAGATTGGTTAAAAACCCTAATTGGACAAGAATTAGCCTAGGGAGGACGAAAATGACCTAAATGTTCATCCAATGACACAAAACACCTAATGGATGCACAAGATTGGTTAAAAACCCTAATTGGACAAGAATTAGCCTTGGGAGAACGAAAATGACCTAATTGTTCATCCAATGACACAAACACACCTATTGGATGCACAAGATTGGTTAGAAACCCTAATTGGACCAGAATAAGCCTAGGGAGATCGAAAATGACCTAATTGTTCATCCAATGACACAAACACAACTATTGGATGCACAAGATTGGTTAGAAACCCTAATTGGACATGCATAGGCCTAAGGAGGATGAAAATGACCTAAATGTTCCTCCAATGACACAAAAACACCTTATGGATGCACAACATTGGTTAAAAACCCTAATTGGACAAGATTAAGTGTAGGGAGGACGAAAATGACCTAAATGTTCATCCAATGACACAAAAACACCTAATGGATGCACAAGATTGGTTAAAAACCCTAATTGGACAAGAATTAGCCTAGGGAGGACGAAAATGACCTAAATGTTCATCCAATGACACAAAACACCTAATGGATGCACAAGATTGGTTAAAAACCCTAATTGGACAAGAATAAGCCTAGGGAGGACGAAAATGACCTAAATGTTCATCCAATGACACAAAACACCTATTGGATGCACAAGATTGGTTAAAAACCCTAATTGGACAAGAATTAGCCTAGGGAGGACGAAAATGACCTAATTGTTCATCCAATGACACAAACACACCAATTGGATGCACAAGATTGGTTAGAAACCCTAATTGGACAAGAATAAGCCTAGGGAGGTCGAAAATGACCTAATTGTTCATCCAATGACACAAACACAACTATTGGATGCACAAGATTGGTTAAAAACCCTAATTGGTCAAGATTAAGTGTAGGGAGGAAGATAATGACCTAAATGTTCATCCAATTACACAAAACACCTATTGGATGCACAAGATTGGTTAAAAACCCTAATTGGACAAGAATTAGCCTAGGGAGGACGAAAATGACCAAAATGTTCCTCCAATGACACAAAAACACCTAATGGATGCACAAGATTGGTTAAAAACCCTAATTGGACAAGAATTAGCCTAGGGAGGACGAAAATGACCTAAATGTTCATCCAATGACACAAAACACCTAATGGATGCACAAGATTGGTTAAAAACCCTAATTGGACAAGAATTAGCCTAGGGAGGACGAAAATCACCTAAATGTTCATCCAATGAAACAAAAACACCTTATGGATGCACAAGATTGGTTAAAAACCCTAATTGGACAAGAATTAGCCTAGGGAGGACGAAAATCACCTAAATGTTCATCAAAACGACACAAAACACATATTGGATGCACAAGATTGGTTAAAAACCCTAATTCGACAAGAATTAGCCTAGGGAGGACGAAAATGACCTAATTGTTCATCCAATGACACAAAAATACCTATTGGTTGCACAGGATTTGTTAGGAACCATAATTGGACAAGATTAAGTGTAGGGAGGTCGAAAATGACATATAAATCTTCCAATGACACAAACACACCTATTGGATGCACAAGATTGGTTAAAAACCCTAATTGGTTAAGATTAAGTGTTGGGAGGACGAAAATGACCTAAATGTTGATCCAATAACACAAAACACCTATTGGATGCACAAGATTGGTTAAAAACCCTAATTGGACAAGAATTAGCCTAGGCAAGACGAAAATAACCTAAATGTTCATCCAATGACACAAAAACACCTAATGGATGCACAAGATTGGTTAAAAACCCTAATTGGACAAGAATTAGCCTAGGGAGGACGAAAATGACCTAATTGTTCATCCTATGACACAAAAATACCTATTGTATGCACAAGATTGGTTAGAAACCCTAATTGGACAAGATTAAGTGTAGGGAAGTCGAAAATGACATAAAAATCATCCAATGACACAAACACACCAATTGGATGCACAAGATTGGTTAAAAACCCTAATTGGTTAAGATTAAGTGTTGGGAGGACGAAAATGACCTAAATGTTGATCCAATAACACAAAACACCTATTGGATGCACAAGATTGGTTAAAAACCCTAATTGGACAAGAATTAGCCTAGGCAAGACGAAAATAACCTAAATGTTCATCCAATGACACAAAAACACCTAATGGATGCACAAGATTGGTTAAAAACCCTAATTGGACAAGAATTAGCCTAGGGAGGACGAAAATGACCTAATTGTTCATCCAATGACACAAAAATACCTATTGGATGCACAGGATTTGTTAGGAACCCTAATTGGACAAGATTAAGTGTAGGGAGGTCGAAAATGACATATAAATCTTCCAATGACACAAACACACCTATTGGATGCACAAGATTGGTTAAAAACCCTAATTGGTTAAGATTAAGTGTTGGGAGGACGAAAATGACCTAAATGTTGATCCAATAACACAAAACACCTATTGGATGCACAAGATTGGTTAAAAACCCTAATTGGACAAGAATTAGCCTAGGGAAGACGAAAATAACCTAAATGTTCATCCAATGACACAAAAACACCTAATGGATGCACAAGATTGGTTAAAAACCCTAATTGGACAAGAATTAGCCTAGGGAGGACGAAAATGACCTAATTGTTCATCCTATGACACAAAAATACCTATTGTATGCACAAGATTGGTTAGAAACCCTAATTGGACAAGATTAAGTGTAGGGAAGTCGAAAATGACATAAAAATCATCCAATGACACAAACACACCAATTGGATGCACAAGATTGGTTAGTAACCCTAATTGGACAAGAATAAGCCTAGGGAGGGCGAAAATGACCTAATTGTTCATCCAATGACACAAACACAACTATTGGATGCAGAAGATTGGTTAAAAACCCTAATTGGTCAAGATTAAGTGTAGGGAGGAAGATAATGACCTAAATATTCATCCAATTACACAAAACACCTATTGGATGCACAAGATTGGTTAAAAACCCTAATTGGACAAGAATTAGCCTAGGGAGGACGAAAATGACCTAAATGTTCATCCAATGACACAAAAACACCTAATGGATGCACAAGATTGGTTAAAAACCCTAATTGGACAAGAATTAGCCTAGGGAGATCGAAAAGGACCCAAATTTTTATCCAACGACACAAAAACACCTAATGGATGCACAAGATTGGTTAAAAACACTAATTGGACTACATTAACTGTAGGGGAGAACGAAAGTGACCTAAATGTTCATCCAATGACACAAAAACACCTACTGGATGCACAAGATTGGTTAGAAACCTTAATTGGACAAGATTAAGTGTAGGGAGGTCGAAAATGACATAAAAATCATCCAACGACACAAACACACCTATTGGATGCACAAGATTGGTTGAAAACCCTAATTGGACAAGAATTAGCCTAGGGAGGACGAAAATGACCTAAATGTTCATCCAATGACACACAAACACCTAATTGTTCATCCAATGACACAAACACAACTATTGGATGCACAAGATTGGTTAAAAACCCTAATTGGACAAGAATTAGCCTAGGGAGGACGAAAATCACCTAAATGTTCATCCAATGAAACAAAAACACCTTATGGATGCACAAGATTGGTTAAAAACCCTAATTGGACAAGAATTAGCCTAGGGAGGACGAAAATCACCTAAATGTTCATCAAAACGACACAAAACACATATTGGATGCACAAGATTGGTTAAAAACCCTAATTGGACAAGAGAATGTTTAGGAAGGACGAAAATGACCTAATTGTTCATCCAATAACACAAAACACCTATTGGATGCACAAGATTGGTTAAAAACACTAATTGGAGAAGATTAAGTGTAGGGAGGACGAAAATGACCTAAATGTTCATCCACTGACACAAAACACCTATTGGATGCACAAGTTGGTTAAAAACCCAAATTGGACATGATGAAGTTTTCGAAGGACGAAAATGACCTAATTGTTCATCCAATGACACAAGATTGGTTAGTAACCCTAATTGGACAAGAATAAGCCTAGGGAGGTCGAAAATGACCTAATTGTTCATCCAATGATACAAACACAACTATTGGATGCACAAGATTGGTTAAAAACCCTAATTGGTCAAGATTAAGTGTAGGGAGGAAGATAATGACCTAAATGTTCATCCAATTACACAAAACACCTATTGGATGCACAAGATTGGTTAAAAACCCTAATTGGACAAGAATTAGCCTAGGGAGGACGAAAATGACCAAAATGTTCATCCAATGACACAAAAACACCTAATGGATGCACAAGATTGGTTAAAAACCCTAATTGGACTAGAATTAGCCTAGGGAGGACGAAAAGGACCCATATTTTCATCCAATGACACAAAAACACCTAATGGATGCACAAGATTGGTTAAAAACACTAATTGGACTACATTAAGTGTAGGGGAGAACGAAAATGACCTAAATGTTCATCCAATGACACAAAAACACCTACTGGATGCACAAGATTGGTTACAAACCTTAATTGGACAAGATTAAGTGTAGGGAGGTCGAAAATGACATAAAAATCATCCAACGACACAAACACACCTATTGGATGCACAAGATTGGTTAAAAACCCTAATTGGACAAGATTAAGTTTAGGAAGGACGAAAATGACCTAATTGTTCATCCAATGACACAAAACACCAATTGGATGCACAAGATTGGTTAAAAACCCCAATTGGACAAGATTTAGTTTAGGGAGGACGAAAATGACCTAAATGTTCATCCAATGACACAAAAACACCTAATGGATGCACAAGATTGGTTAAAAACCCTAATTGGACAAGAATTAGCGTAGGGAGCACGAAAATGACCTAATTGTTCATCCTATGACACAAAAATACCTATTGTATGCACAAGGTTGGTTAGAAACCTTAATTGGACAAGATTAAGTGTAGGGAAGTCGAAAATGACATAAAAATCATCCAATGACACAAACACACCAATTGGGTGCACAAGATTGGTTAGTAACCCTAATTGGACAAGAATAAGCCTAGGGAGGTCGAAAATGACCTAATTGTTCATCCAATGACACAAACACAACTATTGGATGCACAAGATTGGTTAAAAACCCTAATTGGTCAAGATTAAGTGTAGGGAGGAAGATAATGACCTAAATGTTCATCCAATTACACAAAACACCTATTGGATGCACAAGATTGGTTAAAAACCCTAATTGGACAAGAATTAGCCTAGGGAGGACGAAAATGACCAAAATGTTCATCCAATGACACAAAAACACCTAATGGATGCACAAGATTGGTTAAAAACCCTAATTGGACAAGAATTAACCTAGGGAGGACGAAAATGACCTAAATGTTCATCCAATGAAACAAAAACACCTTATGGATGCACAAGATTGGTTAAAAACCCTAATTGGACAAGAATTAGCCTAGGGAGGACGAAAATCACCTAAATGTTCATCAAAACGACACAAAACACATATTGGATGCACAAGATTGGTTAAAAACCCTAATTCGACAAGAATTAGCCTAGGGAGGACGAAAATGACCTAATTGTTCATCCAATGACACAAAAATACCTATTGGATGCACAGGATTTGTTAGGAACCCTAATTGGACAAGATTAAGTGTAGGGAGGTCGAAAATGACATATAAATCTTCCAATGACACAAACACACCTATTGGATGCACAAGATTGGTTAAAAACCCTAATTGGTTAAGATTAATTGTTGGGAGGACGAAAATGACCTAAATGTTGATCCAATAACACAAAACACCTATTGGATGCACAAGATTGGTTAAAAACCCTAATTGGACAAGAATTAGCCTAGGCAAGACGAAAATAACCTAAATGTTCATCCAATGACACAAAAACACCTAATGGATGCACAAGATTGGTTAAAAACCCTAATTGGACAAGAATTAGCCTAGGGAGGACGAAAATGACCTAATTGTTCATCCTATGACATAAAAATACCTATTGTATGCACAAGATTGGTTAGAAACCCTAATTGGACAAGATTAAGTGTAGGGAAGTCGAAAATGACATAAAAATCATCCAATGACACAAACACACCAATTGGATGCACAAGATTGGTTAGTAACCCTAATTGGACAAGAATAAGCCTAGGGAGGTCGAAAATGACCTAATTGTTCATCCAATGACACAAAACACCAATTGGATGCACAAGATTGGTTAAAAACCCCAATTGGACAAGATTTAGTTTAGGGAGGACGAAAATGACCTAAATGTTCATCCAATGACACAAAAACACCTAATGGATGCACAAGATTGGTTAAAAACCCTAACTGGACAAGAATTAGCCTAGGGAGGACGAAAATGACCTAATTGTTCATCCTATGACACAAAAATACCTATTGTATGCACAAGATTGGTTAGAAACCCTAATTGGACAAGATTAAGTGTAGGGAAGTCGAAAATGACATAAAAATCATCCAATGACACAAACACACCAATTGGATGCACAAGATTGGTTAGTAACCCTAATTGGACAAGAATAAGCCTAGGGAGGACGAAAATGACCTAATTGTTCATCCAATGACACAAACACAACTATTGGATGCACAAGATTGGTTAAAAACCCTAACTGGTCAAGATTAAGTGTAGGGAGGAAGATAATGACCTAAATATTCATCCAATTACACAAAACACCTATTGGATGCACAAGATTGGTTAAAAACCCTAATTGGACAAGAATTAGCCTAGGGAGGACGAAAATGACCTAAATGTTCATCCAATGACACAAAAACACCTAATGGATGCACAAGATTGGTTAAAAACCCTAATTGGACAAGAATTAGCCTAGGGAGATCGAAAAGGACCCAAATTTTTATCCAACGACACAAAAACACCTAATGGATGCACAAGATTGGTTAAAAACACTAATTGGACTACATTAAGTGTAGGGGAGAACGAAAGTGACCTAAATGTTCATCCAATGACACAAAAACACTTACTGGATGCACAAGATTGGTTAGAAACCTTAATTGGACAAGATTAAGTGTAGGGAGGTCGAAAATGACATAAAAATCATCCAACGACACAAACACACCTATTGGATGCACAAGATTGGTTGAAAACCCTAATTGGACAAGAATTAGCCTAGGGAGGACGAAAATGACCTAAATGTTCATCCAATGACACACAAACACCTAATGGATGCAAAAGATTGGTTAAAAACCCTAATTGGACAAGAATTAGCCTAGGGAGGACGAAAATCACCTAAATGTTCATCCAATGAAACAAAAACACCTAATGGATGCACAAGATTGGTTAAAAACCCTAATTGGACAAGAATTAGCCTAGGGAGGACGAAAATCACCTAAATGTTCATCAAAACGACACAAAAGACATATTGGATGCACAAGATTGGTTAAAAACCCTAATTGGACAAGATTATGTTTAGGAAGGACGAAAATGACCTAATTGTTCATCCAATGACACAAAAATACCTATTGGATGCACAGGATTTGTTAGGAACCCTAATTGGACAAGATTAAGTGTAGGGAGGTCGAAAATGACATATAAATCTTCCAATGACACAAACACACCTATTGGATGCACAAGATTGGTTAAAAACCCTAATTGGACAAGAATTAGCCTAGGGAGGACGAAAATGACCTAAATGTTCATCCAATGACACATAACACCTAATGGATGCACAAGATTGGTTAAAAACCCTAATTGGACTACATTAAGTGTAAGGAGGACGAAAATGTTCATCCAATGACCCAAAACACCTATTTGATGCACAAGATTGGTTAAAAACCCTAATTGGACAAGAATTAGCCTAGGGAGGACGAAAATGACCTAATTGTTCATGCAATGACACAAAACACCTATTGGATGCACAAGATTGGTTAAAGACCTTAATTGGACAAGAATTAGCCTAGGGAGCACGAAATTGACCTAATTGTTCATCCAATGACACAAAAATACCTATTGAAAGCACAGGATTAGTTAGAAACCCTAATTGGACAAGATTAAGTGTAGGGAGGTCGAAAATGACCTAATTGTTCATCCAATGACACAAACACAACTATTGGACGCACAAGATTGGTTACAAACCCTAATTGGACAAGCATAAGCCTAGGGAGGATGATAATGACCTAAATGTTCATCCAATGACACAAAACACCTATTGGATGCACAAGATTGGTTAAAAACCCTAATTGGACAAGATTAAGTGTAGGGAGGACAAAAATGACCTAAATGTTCATCCAATGACACAAAACACCTAATGGATGCACAAGATTGGTTAAAAACCCTAATTGGACTACATTAAGTGTAGAGAGGACGACAATGACCTAAATGTTCATCCAATGACACAAAACACCTATTGGATGCCCAAGATTGGTTAAAAACACTAATTGGAGAAGATTAAGTGTAGGGAGGACGAAAATGACCTAAATGTTCATCCACTGACACAAAACACCTATTGGATGCACAAGATTGGTTAAAAACCCTAATTGGACATGATGAAGTTTACGGAGGACGAAAATGACCTAATTGTTCATCCAATGAAACAAAACAACTATTGGATGCACAAGATTGGTTAAAAACCATAATTGGACAAGATTAAGTGTAGGGAGGACGAAAATGACCCAAATGTTCATCCAATGACACAAAACACCTATTGGATGCACAAGATTGGTTAAAAACCCTAATTGGACAAGAATTAGCCTAGGGAGGACGAAATTGACCTAATTGTTCATCCAATGACACAAAAACACCTATTGGATGTACAAGACTGGTTAAAAACCCTAATTGGACAAGAATTAGCCTAGGGAGGACAAAAATGACCTAATTGTTCATCCAATGACACAAAAACACCTACTGGATGCACAAGATTGGTTAGAAACCTTAATTGGACAAGATTAAGTGTAGGGAGGTCGAAAATGACATAAAAATCATCGAATGACACAAACACACCTATTGGATGCACAAGATTGGTTAAAAACCCTAATTGGTTAAGATTAAGTGTTGGGAGGACGAAAATGACCTAAATGTTGATCCAATAACACAAAACACCTATTGGATGCACAAGATTGGTTAAAAACCCTAATTGGACAAGAATTATCCTAGGCAAGACGAAAATAACCTAAATGTTCATCCAATGACACAAAAACACCTAATGGATGCACAAGATTGGTTAAAAACCCTAATTGGACAAGAATTAGCCTAGGGAGGACGAAAATGACCTAATTGTTCATCCTATGACACAAAAATACCTATTGTATGCACAAGATTGGTTAGAAACCCTAATTGGACAAGAATTAGCCTGGGGAGGACGAAAATGACCTAAATGTTCATCCAATGACACAAAACACCTAATGGATGCACAAGATTGGTTAAAAACCCTAATTGGACAAGAATTAGCCTAGGGAGGACGAAAATCACCTAAATGTTCATCCAATGAAACAAAAACACCTTATGGATGCACAAGATTGGTTAAAAACCCTAATTGGACAAGAATTAGCCTAGGGAGGACGAAAATCACCTAAATGTTCATCAAAACGACACAAAACACATATTGGATGCACAAGATTGGTTAAAAACCCTAATTGGACAAGATTATGTTTAGGAAGGACGAAAATGACCTAATTGTTCATCCAATGACACAAAACACCTATTGGATGCACAAGATTGGTTAAAAACACTAATTGGAGAAGATTAAGTGTAGGGAGGACGAAAATGACCTAAATGTTCATCCACTGACACAAAACACCTATTGGATGCACAAGTTGGTTAAAAACCCAAATTGGACATGATGAAGTTTTCGAAGGACGAAAATGACCTAATTGTTCATCCAATGACACAAGATTGGTTAGTAACCCTAATTGGACAAGAATAAGCCTAGGGAGGTCGAAAATGACCTAATTGTTCATCCAATGATACAAACACAACTATTGGATGCACAAGATTGGTTAAAAACCCTAATTGGTCAAGATTAAGTGTAGGGAGGAAGATAATGACCTAAATGTTCATCCAATTACACAAAACACCTATTGGATGCACAAGATTGGTTAAAAACCCTAATTGGACAAGAATTAGCCTAGGGAGGACGAAAATGACCAAAATGTTCATCCAATGACACAAAAACACCTAATGGATGCACAAGATTGGTTAAAAACCCTAATTGGACAAGAATTAGCCTAGGGAGATCGAAAAGGACCCAAATTTTCATCCAATGACACAAAAACACCTAATGGATGCACAAGATTGGTTAAAAACACTAATTGGACTACATTAAGTGTAGGGGAGAACGAAAGTGACCTAAATGTTCATCCAATGACACAAAAACACCTACTGGATGCACAAGATTGGTTAGAAACCTTAATTGGACAAGATTAAGTGTAGGGAGGTCGAAAATGACATAAAAATCATCCAACGACACAAACACACCTATTGGATGCACAAGATTGGTTAAAAACCCTAATTGGACAAGAATTAGCCTAGGGAGGACGAAAATGACCTAAATGTTCATCCAATGACACAAAAACACCTAATGGATGCACAAGATTGGTTAAAAACCCTAATTGGACAAGAATTAGCCTAGGGAGATCGAAAAGGACCCAAATTTTCATCCAACGACACAAAAACACCTAATGGATGCACAAGATTGGTTAAAAACACTAATTGGACTACATTAAGTGTAGGGGAGAACGAAAGTGACCTAAATGTTCATCCAATGACACAAAAACACCTACTGGATACACAAGATTGGTTAGAAACCTTAATTGGACAAGATTAAGTGTAGGGAGGTCGAAAATGACATAAAAATCATCCAACGACACAAACACACCTATTGCATGCACAAGATTGGTTGAAAACCCTAATTGGACAAGAATTAGCCTAGGGAGGACGAAAATGACCTAAATGTTCATCCAATGACACAAAAACACCTAATGGATGCACAAGATTGGTTAAAAACCCTAATTGGACAAGAATTAGCCTAGGGAGGACGAAAATGACCTAATTGTTCATCCTATGACACAAAAATACCTATTGTATGCACAAGATTGGTTAGAAACCCTAATTGGACAAGATTAAGTGTAGGGAAGACGAAAATGACATAAAAATCATCCAATGACACAAACACACCAATTGGATGCACAAGATTGGTTAGTAACCCTAATTGGACAAGAATAAGCCTAGGGAGGTCGAAAATGACCTAATTGTTCATCCAATGACACAAACACAACTATTGGATGCACAAGATTGGTTAAAAACCCTAATTGGTCAAGATTAAGTGTAGGGAGGAAGATAATGACCTAAATGTTCATCCAATTACACAAAACACCTAATGGATGCACAAGATTGGTTAAAAACCCTAATTGGACAAGAATTAGCCTAGGGAGGACGAAAATGACCTAATTGTTCATCCTATGACACAAAAATACCTATTGTATGCACAAGATTGGTTAGAAACCCTAATTGGACAAGATTAAGTGTAGGGAAGTCGAAAATGACATAAAAATCATCCAATGACACAAACACACCAATTGGATGCACAAGATTGGTTAGTAACCCTAATTGGACAAGAATAAGCCTAGGGAGGGCGAAAATGACCTAATTGTTCATCCAATGACACAAACACAACTATTGGATGCAGAAGATTGGTTAAAAACCCTAATTGGTCAAGATTAAGTGTAGGGAGGAAGATAATGACCTAAATATTCATCCAATTACACAAAACACCTATTGGATGCACAAGATTGGTTAAAAACCCTAATTGGACAAGAATTAGCCTAGGGAGGACGAAAATGACCTAAATGTTCATCCAATGACACAAAAACACCTAATGGATGCACAAGATTGGTTAAAAACCCTAATTGGACAAGAATTAGCCTAGGGAGATCGAAAAGGACCCAAATTTTTATCCAACGACACAAAAACACCTAATGGATGCACAAGATTGGTTAAAAACACTAATTGGACTACATTAAGTGTAGGGGAGAACGAAAGTGACCTAAATGTTCATCCAATGACACAAAAACACCTACTGGATGCACAAGATTGGTTAGAAACCTTAATTGGACAAGATTAAGTGTAGGGACGTCGAAAATGACATAAAAATCATCCAACGACACAAACACACCTATTGGATGCACAAGATTGGTTGAAAACCCTAATTGGACAAGAATTAGCCTAGGGAGGACGAAAATGACCTAAATGTTCATCCAATGACACACAAACACCTAATGGATGCAAAAGATTGGTTAAAAACCCTAATTGGACAAGAATTAGCCTAGGGAGGACGAAAATCACCTAAATGTTCATCCAATGAAACAAAAACACCTTATGGATGCACAAGATTGGTTAAAAACCCTAATTGGACAAGAATTAGCCTAGGGAGGACGAAAATCACCTAAATGTTCATCAAAACGACACAAAACACATATTGGATGCACAAGATTGGTTAAAAACCCTAATTCGACAAGAATTAGCCTAGGGAGGACGAAAATGACCTAATTGTTCATCCAATGACACAAAAATACCTATTGGATGCACAGGGTTTGTTAGGAACCCTAATTCGACAAGATTAAGTGTAGGGAAGTCGAAAATGACATATAAATCTTCCAATGACACAAACACACCTATTGGACGCACAAGATTGGTTAAAAACCCTAATTGGTTAAGATTAAGTGTTGGGAGGACGAAAATGACCTAAATGTTGATCCAATAACACAAAACACCTATTGGATGCACAAGATTGGTTAAAAACCCTAATTGGACAAGATTAAGTTTAGGAAGGACGAAAATGACCTAATTGTTCATCCAATGACACAAAACACCAATTGGATGCACAAGATTGGTTAAAAACCCCAATTGGACAAGATTTAGTTTAGGGAGGACGAAAATGACCTAAATGTTCATCCAATGACACAAAAACACCTAATGGATGCACAAGATTGGTTAAAAACCCTAATTGGACAAGAATTAGCCTAGGGAGGACGAAAATGACCTAATTGTTCATCCTATGACACAAAAATACCTATTGTATGCACAAGATTGGTTAGAAACCCTAATTGGACAAGATTAAGTGTAGGGAAGTCGAAAATGACATAAAAATCATCCAATGACACAAACACACCAATTGGATGCACAAGATTGGTTAGTAACCCTAATTGCACAAGAATAAGCCTAGGGAGGTCGAAAATGACCTAATTGTTCATCCAATGACACAAACACAACTATTGGATGCACAAGATTGGTTAAAAACCCTAATTGGTCAAGATTAAGTGTAGGGAGGAAGATAATGACCTAAATGTTCATCCAATTACACAAAACACCTATTGGATGCACAAGATTGGTTAAAAACCCTAATTGGACAAGAATTAGCCTAGGGAGGACGAAAATGACCAAAATGTTCATCCAATGACACAAAAACACCTAATGGATGCACAAGATTGGTTAAAAACCCTAATTGGACAAGAATTAGCCTAGGGAGGACGAAAATGACCTAAATGTTCATCCAATGACACAAAACACCTAATGGATGCACAAGATTGGTTAAAAACCCTAATTGGACTACATTAAGTGTAAGGAGGACGAAAATGACCTAAATGTTCATCCAATGACCCAAAACACCTATTTGATGCACAAGATTGGTTAAAAACCCTAATTGGACAAGAATTAGCCTAAGGAGAACGAAAATGACCTAATTGTTCATGCAATGACACAAAACACCTATTGGATGCACAAGATTGGTTAAAGACCCTAATTGGACAAGAATTAGCCTAGGGAGCACGAAAATGACCTAATTGTTCATCCAATGACACAAAAATACCTATTGCAAGCACAGGATTGGTTAGAAACCCTAATTGGACAAGATTAAGTGTAGGGAGGTCGAAAATGACCTAATTGTTCATCCAATGACACAAACACAACAATTGGATGCACAAGATTGGTTAGAAACCCTAATTGGACAAGCATAAGCCTAGGGAGGATGAAAATGATCTAAATGTTCATCCAATGACACAAAACACCTATTGGATGCACAAGATTGGTTAAAAACCCTAATTAGACAAGATTAAGTGTAGGGAGGACAAAAATGACCTAAATGTTGATCCAATGACACAAAACACCTAATGGATGCACAAGATTGGTTAAAAACCCTAATTGGACTACATTAAGTGTAGAGAGGACGACAATGACCTGAATGTTCATCCAATGACACAAAACACCTATTGGATGCCCAAGATTAATTAAAAACACTAATTGGAGAAGATTAAGTGTAGGGAGGACGAAAATGACCTAAATGTTCATCCACTGACACAAAACACCTATTGGATGCACAAGTTGGTTAAAAACCCAAATTGGACATGATGAAGTTCACGAAGGACGAAAATGACCTAATTGTTCATCCAATGAAACAAAACACCTATTGGATGCACAAGATTGGTTAAAAACCATAATTGGACAAGATTAAGTGTAGGGAGGACGAAAATGACCCAAATGTTCATCCAATGACACAAAACACCTATTGGATGCACAAGATTGGTTAAAAACCTTAATTGGACAAGAATTAGCCTAGGGAGGACGAAAATGATCTAATTCTTCATCCAATGACACAAAAACACCTATTGGATGTACAAGACTGGTTAAAAACCCTAATTGGACAAGAATTAGCCTTGGGAGGACAAAAATGACCTAATTGTTCATCCAATGACACAAAAATACCTACTGGATGCACAAGATTGGTTAGAAACCTTAATTGGACAAGATTAAGTGTAGGGAGGTCGAAAATGACATAAAAAACATCCAATGACAAAAACACACCTATTGGATGCACAAGATTGGTTAAAAACCCTAATTGGTTAAGATTAAGTGTAGGGAGGACGAAAATGACCTAAATGTTGATCCAATGACACAAAACACCTTATGGATGCACAAGATTGGTTAAAAACCCTAATTGGACTACATTAAGTGTAAGGAGGACGAAAATGACCTAAATGTTCATCCAATAACCCAAAACACATATTTGATGCACAAGATTGGTTAAAAACCCTAATTGGACAAGAATTAGCCAAGGGAGGACGAAAATGACGTAATTGTTCATCCAATGACACAAACACACCAATTGGATGCACAAGATTGGTTAGTAACCCTAATTGGATAAGAATAAGCCTAGGGAGGTCGAAAATGACCTAATTGTTCATCCAATGACACAAACACAACTATTGGATGCACAAGATTGGTTAACAACCCTAATTGGACAAGATTAAGTGTAGGGAGGACGAAAATGACCTAAATGATCATCCAATGACACAAAACACCTAATGGATGCACAAGATTGGTTAAAAACCCTAATTGGACAAGAATTAGCCTAGGGAGGACGAAAATGACCTAATTGTTCATCCTATGACACAAAAATACCTATTGTATGCACTAGATTGGTTAGAAACCCTAATTGGACAAGATTAAGTGTAGGGAAGTCGAAAATGACATAAAAATCATGCAATGACACAAACACACCAATTGGATGCACAAGATTGGTTAGTAACCCTAATTTGACAAGAATAAGCCTAGGGAGGTCGAAAATGACCTAATTGTTCATCCAATGATACAAACACAACTATTGGATGCACAAGATTGGTTAAAAACCCTAATTAGTCAAGATTAAGTGTAGGGAGGAAGATAATGACCTAAATGTTCATCCAATTACACAAAACACCTATTGGATGCACAAGATTGGTTAAAAACCCTAATTGGACAAGAATTAGCCTAGGGAGGACGAAAATGACCTAAATGTTCATCCAATGACACAAAAACACCTAATGGATTCACAAGATTGGTTAAAAACCCTAATTGGACAAGAATTAGCCTAGGGAGGACGAAAAGGACCCAAATTTTCATCCAACGACACAAAAACACCTAATTGATGCACAAGATTGGTTAAAAACACTAATTGGACTACATTAAGTGTAGGGGAGAACGAAAATGACCTAAATGTTCATCCAATGATACAAAAACACCTACTGGATGCACAAGATTGGTTAGAAACCTTAATTGGACAAGATTAAGTGTAGGGAGGTCGAAAATGACATAAAAATCATCCAACGACACAAACACACCTATTGGATGCACAAGATTGGTTAAAAACCCTAATTGCACAAGATTAAGTTTAGGAAGGACTAAAATGACCTAAATGTTCATCCAATGACACAAAACACCAATTGGATGCACAAGATTGGTTAAAAACCCCAATTGGACAAGATTTAGTTTAGGGAGGACGAAAATGACCTAAATGATCATCTAATGACACAAAACACCTATTGGATGCACAAGATTGGTTAAAAACCCTAATTGGACAAGAATTAGCCTAGGGAGGACGAAAATGACCTAATTGTTCATCCAATGACACAAAAATACCTATTGGATGCACAGGATTGGTTAGGAACCGTAATTGGACAAGATTAAGTGTAGGGAGGTCGAAAATGACATATAAATCTTCCAATGAAACAAACACACCTATTGGATGCACAATATTGGTTAAAAACCCTAATTGGACAAGAATTAGCCTAGGGAGGACGAAAATGACCTAAATATTCATCCAATGACACAAAACACCTAATGGATGCACAAGATTGGTTAAAAACCATAATTGGACTACATTAAGTGTAAGGAGGACGAAAATGACCTAAATGTTCATCCAATGACCCAAAACACCTATTTGATGCACAAGATTGGTTAAAAACCCTAATTGGACAAGAATTAGCCTAAGGAGAACGAAAATGACCTAATTGTTCATGCAATGACACAAAACACCTATTGGATGCACAAGATTGGTTAAAGACCCTAATTGGACAAGAATTAGCCTAGGGAGCACGAAAATGACCTAATTGTTCATCCAATGACACAAAAATACCTATTGCAAGCACAGGATTGGTTAGAAACCCTAATTGGACAAGATTAAGTGTAGGGAGGTCGAAAATGACCTAATTGTTCATCCAATGACACAAACACAACAATTGGATGCACAAGATTGGTTAGAAACCCTAATTGGACAAGCATAAGCCTAGGGAGGATGAAAATGATCTAAATGTTCATCCAATGACACAAAACACCTATTGGATGCACAAGATTGGTTAAAAACCCTAATTAGACAAGATTAAGTGTAGGGAGGACAAAAATGACCTAAATGTTGATCCAATGACACAAAACACCTAATGGATGCACAAGATTGGTTAAAAACCCTAATTGGACTACATTAAGTGTAGAGAGGACGACAATGACCTGAATGTTCATCCAATGACACAAAACACCTATTGGATGCCCAAGATTAATTAAAAACACTAATTGGAGAAGATTAAGTGTAGGGAGGACGAAAATGACCTAAATGTTCATCCACTGACACAAAACACCTATTGGATGCACAAGTTGGTTAAAAACCCAAATTGGACATGATGAAGTTCACGAAGGACGAAAATGACCTAATTGTTCATCCAATGAAACAAAACACCTATTGGATGCACAAGATTGGTTAAAAACCATAATTGGACAAGATTAAGTGTAGGGAGGACGAAAATGACCCAAATGTTCATCCAATGACACAAAACACCTATTGGATGCACAAGATTGGTTAAAAACCTTAATTGGACAAGAATTAGCCTAGCGAGGACGAAAATGACCTAATTTTTCATCTAATGACACAAAAACACCTATTGGATGTACAAGACTGGTTAAAAACCCTAATTGGACAAGAATTAGCCTAGGGAGGAGAAAAATGACCTAATTGTTCATCCAATGACACAAATACACCTACTGGATGCACAAGATTGGTTAGAAACCTTAATTGGACAAGATTAAGTGTAGGGAGGTCGAAAATGACATAAAAATAATCCAATGACAAAAACACACCTATTGGATGCACAAGATTGGTTAAAAACCCTAATTGGTTAAGATTAAGTGTAAGGAGGACGAAAATGACCTAAATGTTGATCCAATGACACAAAACACCTATTGGATGCACAAGATTGGTTAAAAACCCTAATTGGACAAGAATTAGCCTAGGCAAGACGAAAATAACCTAAATGTTCATCCAATGACACAAAAACACCTAATGGATGCACAAGATTGGTTAAAAACCCTAATTGGACAAGAATTAGCCTAGGGAGGACGAAAATGACCTAATTGTTCATCCTATGACACAAAAATACCTATTGTATGCACAATATTGGTCAGAAACACTAATTGGACGAGATTAAGTGTAGGGAAGTCGAAAATGACATAAAAATCATCCAATGACACAAACACACCAATTGGATGCACAAGATTGGTTAGTAACCCTAATTGGACAAGAATAAGCCTAGGGAGGTCGAAAATGACCTAATTGTTCATCCAATGACACAAACACAACTATTGGATGCACAAGATTGGTTAAAAACCCTAATTGGTCAAGATTAAGTGTAGGGAGGAAGATAAGGAACTAAATGTTCATCCAATTACACAAAACACCTATTGGATGCACAAGATTGGTTAAAAACCCTAATTGGACAAGAATTAGCGTAGGGAGGACGAAAATGACCTAAATGTTCATCCAATGACACAAAAACACCTAATGGATGCACAAGATTGGTTAAAAACCCTAATTGGACAAGAATTAGCCTAGGGAGGACGAAAAGGACCCAAATTTTCATCGAACGACACAAAAACACCTAATGGATGCACAAGATTGGTTAAACACACTAATTGGACTACATTAAGTGTAGGGGAGAACGAAAGTGACCTAAATGTTCATCTAATGACACAAAAACACCTACTGGATGCACAAGATTAGTTAGAAACCTTAATTGGACAAGATTAAGTGTAGGGAGGTCGAAAATGACTTAAAAATCATCCAACGACACAAACACACCTATTGGATGCACAAGACTGGTTGAAAACCCTAATTGGACAAGAATTAGTCTAGGGAGGACGAAAATGACCTCAATGTTCATCCAATGACACACAAACACCTAATGGATGCAAAAGATTGGTTAAAAACCCTAATTGGACAAGAATTAGCCTAGGGAGGACGAAAATCACCTAAATGTTTATCCAATGAAACAAAAACACCTTATGGATGCACAAGATTGGTTAAAAACCCTAATTGGACAAGAATTAGCCTAGGGAGGACGAAAATCACCTAAATGTTCATCAAAACGATACAAAACACATATTGGATGCACAAGAT
>JBBPBS010000604.1:2083837-2119257 GCA_037974835.1 Cicer judaicum | reverse complement strand
ATTAAGTGTAGGGAGGACGAAAATGACCTAAATGTTCATCCACTGACACAAAACACCTATTGGATGCACAAGTTGGTTAAAAACCCAAATTGGACATGATGAAGTTCACGAAGGACGAAAATGACCTAATTGTTCATCCAATGAAACAAAACACCTATTGGATGCACAAGATTGGTTAAAAACCATAATTGGACAAGATTAAGTGTAGGGAGGACGAAAATGACCCAAATGTTCATCCAATGACACAAAACACCTATTGGATGCACAAGATTGGTTAAAAACCTTAATTGGACAAGAATTAGCCTAGCGAGGACGAAAATGACCTAATTTT
Organism: Cicer judaicum; assembly: GCA_037974835.1. Lineage (NCBI taxonomy): Eukaryota > Viridiplantae > Streptophyta > Magnoliopsida > Fabales > Fabaceae > Cicer > Cicer judaicum. The sequence continues at coordinate 2,118,926 of JBBPBS010000604.1, read as the reverse complement.
TCATCTAATGACACAAAAACACCTATTGGATGTACAAGACTGGTTAAAAACCCTAATTGGACAAGAATTAGCCTAGGGAGGACAAAAATGACCTAATTGTTCATCCAATGACACAAATACACCTACTGGATGCACAAGATTGGTTAGAAACCTTAATTGGACAAGATTAAGTGTAGGGAGGTCGAAAATGACATAAAAATAATCCAATGACAAAAACACACCTATTGGATGCACAAGATTGGTTAAAAACCCTAATTGGTTAAGATTAAGTGTAAGGAGGACGAAAATGACCTAAATGTTGATCCAATGACACAAAACACCTATTGGATGCACAAGAATGGTTAAAAACCCTAATTGGACAAGAATTAGCCTAGGCAAGACGAAAATAACCTAAATGTTCATCCAATGACACAAAAACACCTAATGGATGCACAAGATTGGTTAAAAACCCTAATTGGACAAGAATTAGCCTAGGGAGGACGAAAATGACCTAATTGTTCATCCTATGACACAAAAATACCTATTGTATGCACAAGATTGGTCAGAAACACTAATTGGACAAGATTAAGTGTAGGGAAGTCGAAAATGACATAAAAATCATCCAATGACACAAACACACCAATTGGATGCACAAGATTGGTTAGTAACCCTAATTGGACAAGAATAAGCCTAGGGAGGTCGAAAATGACCTAATTGTTCATCCAATGACACAAACACAACTATTGGATGCACAAGATTGGTTAAAAACCCTAATTGGTCAAGATTAAGTGTAGGGAGGAAGATAAGGAACTAAATGTTCATCCAATTACACAAAACACCTATTGGATGCACAAGATTGGTTAAAAACCCTAATTGGACAAGAATTAGCCTAGGGAGGACGAAAAGGACCCAAATTTTCATCCAACGACACAAAAACACCTAATGGATGCACAAGATTGGTTAAACACACTAATTGGACTACATTAAGTGTAGGGGAGAACGAAAGTGACCTAAATGTTCATCTAATGACACAAAAACACCTACTGGATGCACAAGATTAGTTAGAAACCTTAATTGGACAAGATTAAGTGTAGGGAGGTCGAAAATGACTTAAAAATCATCCAACGACACAAACACACCTATTGGATGCACAAGACTGGTTGAAAACCCTAATTGGACAAGAATTAGTCTAGGGAGGACGAAAATGACCTCAATGTTCATCCAATGACACACAAACACCTAATGGATGCAAAAGATTGGTTAAAAACCCTAATTGGACAAGAATTAGCCTAGGGAGGACGAAAATCACCTAAATGTTTATCCAATGAAACAAAAACACCTTATGGATGCACAAGATTGGTTAAAAACCCTAATTGGACAAGAATTAGCCTAGGGAGGACGAAAATCACCTAAATGTTCATCAAAACGATACAAAACACATATTGGATGCACAAGATGGGTTAAAAACCCTAATTGGACAAGCTTAAGTTTAGGAAGGACGAAAATGACCTAATTGTTCATCCAATGACACAAAACACCTATTGGATGCACAAGATTGGTTAAAAACCCCAATTGGATAAGATTTAGTTTAAGGAGGACGAAAATGACCTAAATGTTCATCTAATGACACAAAACACCTATTGGATGCACAAGATTGGTTAAAAACCCTAATTGGACAAGAATTAGCCTAGGGAGGACGAAAATGACCTAATTGTTCATCCAATGACACAAAAATACCTATTGGATGCACAGGACTGGTTAGGAACCCTAATTGGACAAGATTAAGTGTAGGGAGGTCGAAAATGACATATAAATCTTCCAATGACACAAACGCACCTATTGGATGCACAAGATTGGTTAAAAACCCTAATTGGACAAGAATTAGCCTAGGGAGGACGAAAATGACCTAAATATTCATCCAATGACACAAAACACCTAATGGATGCACAAGATTGGTTAAAAACCCTAATTGGACTACATTAAGTGTAAGGAGGACGAAAATGACCTAGATGTTCATCCAATGACCCAAAACACCTATTTGATGCACAAGATTGGTTAAAAACCCTAATTGGACAAGAATTAGCCTAGGGAGGACGAAAATGACCTAATTGTTCATCCAATGACACAAAACACCTATTGGATGCACAAGATTGGTTAAAGACCCCAATTGGACAAGAATTAGCCTAGGGAGGACGAAAATGACCTAATTGTTCATCCAATGACACAGAAATACCTATTGCATGCACAGGATTGGTTAGAAACCCTAATTGGACAAGATTAAGTGTAGGGAGGACGAAAATGACCTAAATGTTCATCCACTGACACAAAACACCTATTGGATGCACAAGTTGGTTAAAAACCCAAATTGGACATGATGAAGTTCACGAAGGACGAAAATGACCTAATTGTTCATCCAATGAAACAAAACACCTATTGGATGCACAAGATTGGTTAAAAACCATAATTGGACAAGATTAAGTGTAGGGAGGACGAAAATGACCCAAATGTTCATCCAATGACACAAAACACCTATTGGATGCACAAGATTGGTTAAAAACCTTAATTGGACAAGAATTAGCCTAGGGAGGACGAAAATGACCTAATTGTTCATCCAATGACACAAAAACACCTATTGGATGTACAAGACTGGTTAAAAACCCTAATTGGACAAGAATTAGCCTAGGGAGGACAAAAATGACCTAATTGTTCATCCAATGACACAAAAACACCTACTGGATGCACAAGATTGGTTAGAAACCTTAATTGGACAAGATTAAGTGTAGGGAGGTCGAAAATGACATAAAAATCATCGAATGACACAAACACACCTATTGGATGCACAAGATTGGTTAAAAACCCTAATTGGTTAAGATTAAGTGTTGGGAGGACGAAAATGACCTAAATGTTGATCCAATAACACAAAACACCTATTGGATGCACAAGATTGGTTAAAAACCCTAATTGGACAAGAATTATCCTAGGCAAGACGAAAATAACCTAAATGTTCATCCAATGACACAAAAACACCTAATGGATGCACAAGATTGGTTAAAAACCCTAATTGGACAAGAATTAGCCTAGGGAGGACGAAAATGACCTAATTGTTCATCCTATGACACAAAAATACCTATTGTATGCACAAGATTGGTTAGAAACCCTAATTGGACAAGATTAAGTGTAGGGAAGTCGAAAATGACATAAAAATCATCCAATGACACAAACACACCAATTGGATGCACAAGATTGGTTAGTAACCCTAATTGGACAAGAATAAGCCTAGGGAGGTCGAAAATGACCTAATTGTTCATCCAATGACACAAACACAACTATTGGATGCACAAGATTGGTTAAAAACCCTAATTGGTCAAGATTAAGTGTAGGGAGGAAGATAATGACCTAAATGTTCATCCAATTACACAAAACACCTATTGGATGCACAAGATTGGTTAAAAACCCTAATTGGACAAGAATTAGCCTAGGCAAGACGAAAATAACCTAAATGTTCATCCAATGACACAAAAACACCTAATGGATGCACAAGATTGGTTAAAAACCCTAATTGGACAAGAATTAGCCTAGGGAGGACGAAAATGACCTAATTGTTCATCCTATGACACAAAAATACCTATTGTATGCACAAGATTGGTTAGAAACCCTAATTGGACAAGATTAAGTGTAGGGAAGTCGAAAATGACATAAAAATCATCCAATGACACAAACACACCAATTGGATGCACAAGATTGGTTAGTAACCCTAATTGGACAAGAATAAGCCTAGGGAGGTCGAAAATGACCTAATTGTTCATCCAATGACACAAACACAACTATTGGATGCACAAGATTGGTTAAAAACCCTAATTGGACAAGAATTAGCCTAGGGAGGACGAAAATGACCTAAATGTTCATCCAATGACACAAAAACACCTAATGGATGCACAAGATTGGTTAAAAACCCTAATTGGACAAGAATTAGCCTAGGGAGGACGAAAATCACCTAAATGTTCATCAAAACGACACAAAACACATATTGGATGCACAAGATTGGTTAAAAACCCTAATTGGACAAGATTATGTTTAGGAAGGACGAAAATGACCTAATTGTTCATCCAATGACACAAAAATACCTATTGGATGCACAGGATTTGTTAGGAACCCTAATTGGACAAGATTAAGTGTAGGGAGGTCGAAAATGACATATAAATCTTCCAATGACACAAACACACCTATTGGATGCACAAGATTGGTTAAAAACCCTAATTGGATAAGATTAAGTGTTGGGAGGACGAAAATGACCTAAATGTTGATCCAATAACACAAAACACCTATTGGATGCACAAGATTGGTTAAAAACCCTAATTGGACAAGAATTAGCCTAGGCAAGACGAAAATAACCTAAATGTTCATCCAATGACACAAAAACACCTAATGGATGCACAAGATTGGTTAAAAACCCTAATTGGACAAGAATTAGCCTAGGGAGGACGAAAATGACCTAATTGTTCATCCTATGACACAAAAATACCTATTGTATGCACAAGATTGGTCAGAAACACTAATTGGACAAGATTAAGTGTAGGGAAGTCGAAAATGACATAAAAATCATCCAATGACACAAACACACCAATTGGATGCACAAGATTGGTTAGTAACCCTAATTGGACAAGAATAAGCCTAGGGAGGTCGAAAATGACCTAATTGTTCATCCAATGACACAAACACAACTATTGGATGCACAAGATTGGTTAAAAACCCTAATTGGTCAAGATTAAGTGTAGGGAGGAAGATAAGGAACTAAATGTTCATCCAATTACACAAAACACCTATTGGATGCACAAGATTGGTTAAAAACCCTAATTGGACAAGAATTAGCGTAGGGAGGACGAAAATGACCTAAATGTTCATCCAATGACACAAAAACACCTAATGGATGCACAAGATTGGTTAAAAACCCTAATTGGACAAGAATTAGCCTAGGGAGGACGAAAAGGACCCAAATTTTCATCCAACGACACAAAAACACCTAATGGATGCACAAGATTGGTTAAAAACACTAATTGGACTACATTAAGTGTAGGGGAGAACGAAAATGACCTAAATGTTCATCCAATGACACAAAAACACCTACTGGATGCACAAGATTGGTTAGAAACCTTAATTGGACAAGATTAAGTGTAGGGAGGTCGATAATGACATAAAAATCATCCAACGACACAAACACACCTATTGGATGCACAAGATTGGTTAAAAACCCTAATTGGACAAGATTAAGTTTAGGAAGGACGAAAATGACCTAATTGTTCATCCAATGACACAAAACACCAATTGGATGCACAAGATTGGTTAAAAACCCCAATTGGACAAGATTTAGTTTAGGGAGGACGAAAATGACCTAAATGATCATCTAATGACACAAAACACCTATTGGATGCACAAGATTGGTTAAAAACCCTAATTGGACAAGAATTAGCCTAGGGAGGACGAAAATGACCTAATTGTTCATCCAATGACACAAAAATACCTATTGGATGCACAGGATTGGTTAGGAACCGTAATTGGACAAGATTAAGTGTACGGAGGTCGAAAATGACATATAAATCTTCCAATGACACAAACACACCTATTGGATGCACAAGATTGGTTAAAAACCCTAATTGGACAAGAATTAGCCTAGGGAGGACGAAAATGACCTAAATGTTCATCCAATGACACATAACACCTAATGGATGCACAAGATTGGTTAAAAACCCTAATTGGACTACATTAAGTGTAAGGAGGACGAAAATGACCTAAATGTTCATCCAATGACCCAAAACACCTATTTGATGCACAAGATTGGTTAAAAACCCTAATTGGACAAGAATTAGCCTAGGGAGGACGAAAATGACCTAATTGTTCATCCAATGACACAAAACACCTATTGGATGCACAAGATTGGTTAAAGACCCCAATTGGACAAGAATTAGCCTAGGGAGGACGAAAATGACCTAATTGTTCATCCAATGACACAGAAATACCTATTGCATGCACAGGATTGGTTAGAAACCCTAATTGGACAAGATTAAGTGTAGGGATGTCGAAAATGACCTAATTGTTCATCCAATGACACAAACACAACTATTGGATGCACAAGATTGGTTAGAAACCCTAATTGGACAAGCATAAGCCTAGGGAGGATGAAAATGACCCAAATGTTCATCCAATGACACAAAACACCTATTGGATGCACAAGATTGGTTAAAAACCCTAATTGGACAAGATTAAGTGTAGGGAGGACAAAAATGACTTAAATGTTCATCCAATGACACAAAACACCTAATGGATGCACAAGATTGGTTAAAAACCCAAATTGGACATGATGAAGTTTACGATGGACGAAAATGACCGAATTGTTCATCCAATGAAACAAAACACCTATTGGATGCACAAGATTGGTTAAAAACCATAATTGGACAATATTAACTGTAGGGAGGACGAAAATGACCCAAATGTTCATCCAATGACACAAAACACCTATTGGATGCACAAGATTGGTTAAAAACCTTAATTGGACAAGAATTAGCCTAGGGAGGACGAAAATGACCTAATTGTTCATCCAATGACACAAAAACACCTATTGGATGTACAAGACTGGTTAAAAACCCTAATTGGACAAGAATTAGCCTAGGGAGGACAAAAATGACCTAATTGTTCATCCAATGACACAAAAACACCTACTGGATGCACAAGATTGGTTAGAAACCTTAATTGGACAAGATTAAGTGTAGGGAGGTCGAAAATGACATAAAAATCATCCAATGACACAAACACACCTATTGGATGCACAAGATTGGTTAAAAACCCTAATTGGACAAGAATTAGCCTAGGGAGGACGAAAATGACCTAAATGTTCATCCAATGACACAAAAACACCAACTGGATGCACAAGATTGGTTAGAAACCTTAATTGGACAAGATTAAGTGTAGGGAGGTCGAAAATGACATAAAAATCATCCAATGACACAAACACACCTATTGGATGCACAAGATTGGTTAAAAACCCTAATTGGACAAGAATTAGCCTAGGGAGGACGAAAATGACCTAAATGTTCATCCAATGACACAAAAACACCTAATGGATGCACAAGATTGGTTAAAAACCCTAATTGGACAAGAATTAGCCTAGGGAGGACGAAAATGACCTAATTGTTCATCCTATGACACAAAAATACCTATTGTATGCACAAGATTGGTTAGAAACCCTAATTGGACAAGATTAAGTGTAGGGAAGTCGAAAATGACATAAAAATCATCCAATGACACAAACACACCAATTGGATGCACAAGATTGGTTAGTAACCCTAATTGGACAAGAATAAGCCTAGGGAGGGCGAAAATGACCTAATTGTTCATCCAATGACACAAACACAACTATTGGATGCAGAAGATTGGTTAAAAACCCTAATTGGTCAAGATTAAGTGTAGGGAGGAAGATAATGACCTAAATATTCATCCAATTACACAAAACACCTATTGGATGCACAAGATTGGTTAAAAACCCTAATTGGACAAGAATTAGCCTAGGGAGGACGAAAATGACCTAAATGTTCATCCAATGACACAAAAACACCTAATGGATGCACAAGATTGGTTAAAAACCCTAATTGGACAAGAATTAGCCTAGGGAGATCGAAAAGGACCCAAATTTTTATCCAACGACACAAAAACACCTAATGGATGCACAAGATTGGTTAAAAACACTAATTGGACTACATTAAGTGTAGGGGAGAACGAAAGTGACCTAAATGTTCATCCAATGATACAAAAACACCTACTGGATGCACAAGATTGGTTAGAAACCTTAATTGGACAAGATTAAGTGTAGGGAGGTCGAAAATGACATAAAAATCATCCAACGACACAAACACACCTATTGGATGCACAAGATTGGTTGAAAACCCTAATTGGACAAGAATTAGCCTAGGGAGGACGAAAATGACCTAAATGTTCATCCAATGACACACAAACACCTAATGGATGCAAAAGATTGGTTAAAAACCCTAATTGGACAAGAATTAGCCTAGGGAGGACGAAAATCACCTAAATGTTCATCCAATGAAACAAAAACACCTTATGGATGCACAAGATTGGTTAAAAACCCTAATTGGACAAGAATTAGCCTAGGGAGGACGAAAATCACCTAAATGTTCATCAAAACGACACAAAACACATATTGGATGCACAAGATTGGTTAAAAACCCTAATTGGACAAGATTATGTTTAGGAAGGACGAAAATGACCTAATTGTTCATCCAATGACACAAAAATACCTATTGGATGCACAGGATTTGTTAGGAACCCATATTGGACAAGATTAAGTGTAGGGAGGTCGAAAATGACATATAAATCTTCCAATGACACAAACACACCTATTGGATGCACAAGATTGGTTAAAAACCCTAATTGGTTAAGATTAAGTGTTGGGAGGACGAAAATGACCTAAATGTTGATCCAATAACACAAAACACCTATTGGATGCACAAGATTGGTTAAAAACCCTAATTGGACAAGAATTAGCCTAGGCAAGACGAAAATAACCTAAATGTTCATCCAATGACACAAAAACACCTAATGGATGCACAAGATTGGTTAAAAACCCTAATTGGACAAGAATTAGCCTAGGGAGGACGAAAATGACCTAATTGTTCATCCTATGACACAAAAATACCTATTGTATGCACAAGATTGGTTAGAAACCCTAATTGGACAAGATTAAGTGTAGGGAAGTCGAAAATGACATAAAAATCATCCAATGACACAAACACACCTATTGGATGCACAAGATTGGTTAAAAACCCTAATTGGTTAAGATTAAGTGTTGGGAGGACGAAAATGACCTAAATGTTGATCCAATAACACAAAACACCTATTGGATGCACAAGATTGGTTAAAAACCCTAATTGGACAAGAATTAGCCTAGGCAAGACGAAAATAACCTAAATGTTCATCCAATGACACAAAAACACCTAATGGATGCACAAGATTGGTTAAAAACCCTAATTGGACAAGAATTAGCCTAGGGAGGACGAAAATGACCTAATTGTTCATCCAATGACACAAAAATACCTATTGGATGCACAGGATTTGTTAGGAACCCTAATTGGACAAGATTAAGTGTAGGGAGGTCGAAAATGACATATAAATCTTCCAATGACACAAACACACCTATTGGATGCACAAGATTGGTTAAAAACCCTAATTGGTTAAGATTAAGTGTTGGGAGGACGAAAATGACCTAAATGTTGATCCAATAACACAAAACACCTATTGGATGCACAAGATTGGTTAAAAACCCTAATTGGACAAGATTTAGCCTAGGCAAGACGAAAATAACCTAAATATTCATCCAATGACACAAAAACACCTAATGGATGCACAAGATTGGTTAAAAACCCTAATTGGACAAGAATTAGCCTAGGGAGGACGAAAATGACCTAATAGTTCATCCTATGACACAAAAATACCTATTGTATGCACAAGATTGGTTAGAAACCCTAATTGGACAAGATTAAGTGTAGGGAAGTCGAAAATGACATAAAAATCATCCAATGACACAAACACACCAATTGGATGCACAAAATTGGTTAGTAACCCTAATTGGACAAGAATAAGCCTAGGGAGGTCAAAAATGACCTAATTGTTCATCTAATGACACAAACACAACTATTGGATCCACAAGATTGGTTAAAAACCCTAATTGGTCAAGATTAAGTGTAGGGAGGAAGAAAATGACCTAAATGTTCATCCAATGACACAAAAACACCTATTGGATGCACAAGATTGGTTAAAGACCCTAATTGGACAAGAATTAGCCTAGGGAGCACGAAAATGACCTAATTGTTCATCCAATGACACAAAAATACCTATTGCAAGCACAGGATTGGTTAGAAACCCTAATTGGACAAGATTAAGTGTAGGGAGGTCGAAAATGACCTAATTGTTCATCCAATGACACAAACACAACAATTGGATGCACAAGATTGGTTAGAAACCCTAATTGGACAAGCATAAGCCTAGGGAGGATGAAAATGATCTAAATGTTCATCCAATGACACAAAACACCTATTGGATGCACAAGATTGGTTAAAAACCCTAATTAGACAAGATTAAGTGTAGGGAGGACAAAAATGACCTAAATGTTGATCCAATGACACAAAACACCTAATGGATGCACAAGATTGGTTAAAAACCCTAATTGGACTACATTAAGTGTAGAGAGGACGACAATGACCTGAATGTTCATCCAATGACACAAAACACCTATTGGATGCCCAAGATTAATTAAAAACACTAATTGGAGAACATTAAGTGTAGGGAGGACGAAAATGACCTAAATGTTCATCCACTGACACAAAACACCTATTGGATGCACAAGTTGGTTAAAAACCCAAATTGGACATGATGAAGTTCACGAAGGACGAAAATGACCTAATTGTTCATCCAATGAAACAAAACACCTATTGGATGCACAAGATTGGTTAAAAACCATAATTGGACAAGATTAAGTGTAGGGAGGACGAAAATGACCCAAATGTTCATCCAATGACACAAAACACCTATTGGATGCACAAGATTGGTTAAAAACCTTAATTGGACAAGAATTAGCCTAGCGAGGACGAAAATGACCTAATTTTTTCATCTAATGACACAAAAACACCTATTGGATGTACAAGACTGGTTAAAAACCCTAATTGGACAAGAATTAGCCTAGGGAGGACAAAAATGACCTAATTGTTCATCCAATGACACAAATACACCTACTGGATGCACAAGATTGGTTAGAAACCTTAATTGGACAAGATTAAGTGTAGGGAGGTCGAAAATGACATAAAAATAATCCAATGACAAAAACACACCTATTGGATGCACAAGATTGGTTAAAAACCCTAATTGGTTAAGATTAAGTGTAGGGAGGACGAAAATGACCTAAATGTTGATCCAATGACACAAAACACCTATTGGATGCACAAGATTGGTTAAAAACCCTAATTGGACAAGAATTAGCCTAGGCAAGACGAAAATAACCTAAATGTTCATCCAATGACACAAAAACACCTAATGGATGCACAAGATTGGTTAAAAACCCTAATTGGACAAGAATTAGCCCAGGGAGGACGAAAATGACCTAATTGTTCATCCTATGACACAAAAATACCTATTGTATGCACAAGATTGGTCAGAAACACTAATTGGACAAGATTAAGTGTAGGGAAGTCGAAAATGACATAAAAATCATCCAATGACACAAACACACCAATTGGATGCACAAGATTGGTTAGTAACCCTAATTAGACAAGAATAAGCCTAGGGAGGTCGAAAATGACCTAATTGTTCATCCAATGACACAAACACAACTATTGGATGCACAAGATTGGTTAAAAACCCTAATTGGTCAAGATTAAGTGTAGGGAGGAAGATAAGGAACTAAATGTTCATCCAATTACACAAAACACCTATTGGATGCACAAGATTGGTTAAAAACCCTAATTGGACAAGAATTAGCCTAGGGAGGACGAAAAGGACCCAAATTTTCATCCAACGACACAAAAACACCTAATGGATGCACAAGATTGGTTAAACACACTAATTGGACTACATTAAGTGTAGGGGAGAACGAAAGTGACCTAAATGTTCATCTAATGACACAAAAACACCTACTGGATGCACAAGATTAGTTAGAAACCTTAATTGGACAAGATTAAGTGTAGGGAGGTCGAAAATGACTTAAAAATCATCCAACGACACAAACACACCTATTGGATGCACAAGACTGGTTGAAAACCCTAATTGGACAAGAATTAGTCTAGGGAGGACGAAAATGACCTCAATGTTCATCCAATGACACACAAAAACCTAATGGATGCAAAAGATTGGTTAAAAACCCTAATTGGACAAGAATTAGCCTAGGGAGGACGAAAATCACCTAAATGTTTATCCAATGAAACAAAAACACCTTATGGATGCACAAGATTGGTTAAAAACCCTAATTGGACAAGAATTAGCCTAGGGAGGACGAAAATCACCTAAATGTTCATCAAAACGATACAATACACATATTGGATGCACAAGATTGGTTAAAAACCCTAATTGGACAAGCTTAAGTTTAGGAAGGACGAAAATGACCTAATTGTTCATCCAATGACACAAAACACCTATTGGATGCACAAGATTGGTTAAAAACCCCAATTGGACAAGATTTAGTTTAGGGAGGACGAAAATGACCTAAATGTTCATCTAATGACACAAAACACCTATTGGATGCACAAGATTGGTTAAAAACCCTAATTGGACAAGAATTAGCCTAGGGAGGACGAAAATGACCTAATTGTTCATCCAATGACACAAAAATACCTATTGGATGCACAGGACTGGTTAGGAACCCTAATTGGACAAGATTAAGTGTAGGGAGGTCGAAAATGACATATAAATCTTCCAATGACACAAACGCACCTATTGGATGCACAAGATTGGTTAAAAACCCTAATTGGACAAGAATTAGCCTAGGGAGGACGAAAATGACCTAAATATTCATCCAATGACACAAAACACCTAATGGATGCACAAGATTGGTTAAAAACCCTAATTGGACTACATTAAGTGTAAGGAGGACGAAAATGACCTAAATGTTCATCCAATGACCCAAAACACCTATTTGATGCACAAGATTGGTTAAAAACCCTAATTGGAAAAGAATTAGCCTAGGCAGGACGAAAATGACCTAATTGTTCATCCAATGACACAAAACACCTATTGGATGCACAAGATTGGTTAAAGACCCCAATTGGACAAGAATTAGCCTAGGGAGGACGAAAATGACCTAATTGTTCATCCAATGACATAGAAATACCTATTGCATGCACAGGATTGGTTAGAAACCCTAATTGGACAAGATTAAGTGTAGGGAGGTCGAAAATGACCTAATTGTTCATCCAATGACACAAACACAACTATTGGATGCACAAGATTGGTTAGAAACCCTAATTGGACAAGCATAAGCCTAGGGGGGATGAAAATGACCCAAATGTTCATCCAATGACACAAAACACCTATTGGATGCACAAGATTGGTTAAAAACCCTAATTGGACAAGATTAAGTGTAGGGAGGACAAAAATGACCTAAATGTTCATCCAATGACACAAAACACCTAATGGATGCACAAGATTGGTTAAAAACCCAAATTGGACATGATGAAGTTTACGAAGGACGAAAATGACCGAATTGTTCATCCAATGAAACAAAACACCTATTGGATGCACAAGATTGGTTAAAAACCATAATTGGACAAGATTAACTGTAGGGAGGACGAAAATGACCCAAATGTTCATCCAATGACACAAAACACCTATTGGATGCACAAGATTGGTTAAAAACCTTAATTGGACAAGAATTAGCCTAGGGAGGACGAAAATGACCTAATTGTTCATCCAATGACACAAAAACACCTTTTGGATGTACAAGACTGTTAAAAACCCTAATTGGACAAGAATTAGCCTAGGGAGGACAAAAATGACCTAATTGTTCATCCAATGACACAAAAACACCTACTGGATGCACAAGATTGGTTAGAAACCTTAATTGGACAAGATTAAGTGTAGGGAGGTCGAAAATGACATAAAAATCATCCAATGACACAAACACACCTATTGGATGCACAAGATTGGTTAAAAACCCTAATTGGTTAAGATTAAGTGTTGGGAGGACGAAAATGACCTAAATGTTGATCCAATAACACAAAACACCTATTGGATGCACAAGATTGGTTAAAAACCCTAATTGGACAAGATTTAGCCTAGGCAAGACGAAAATAACCTAAATGTTCATCCAATGACACAAAAACACCTAATGGATGCACAAGATTGGTTAAAAACCCTAATTGGACAAGAATTAGCCTAGGGAGGACGAAAATCACCTAAATGTTCATCAAAACGATACAAAACACATATTGGATGCACAAGATTGGTTAAAAACCCTAATTGGACAAGCTTAAGTTTAGGAAGGACGAAAATGACCTAATTGTTCATCCAATGACACAAAACACCTATTGGATGCACAAGATTGGTTAAAAACCCCAATTGGACAAGATTTAGTTTAGGGAGGACGAAAATGACCTAAATGTTCATCTAATGACACAAAACACCTATTGGATGCACAAGATTGGTTAAAAACCCTAATTGGACAAGAATTAGCCTAGGGAGGACGAAAATGACCTAATTGTTCATCCAATGACACAAAAATACCTATTGGATGCACAGGACTGGTTAGGAACCCTAATTGGACAAGATTAAGTGTAGGGAGGTCGAAAATGACATATAAATCTTCCAATGACACAAACGCACCTATTGGATGCACAAGATTGGTTAAAAACCCTAATTGGACAAGAATAAGCCTAGGGAGGACGAAAATGACCTAAATATTCATCCAATGACACAAAACACCTAATGGATGCACAAGATTGGTTAAAAACCCTAATTGGACTACATTAAGTGTAAGGAGGACGAAAATGACCTAAATGTTCATCCAATGACCCAAAACACCTATTTGATGCACAAGATTGGTTAAAAACCCTAATTGGACAAGAATTAGCCTAGGGAGGACGAAAATGACCTAATTGTTCATCCAATGACACAAAACACCTATTGGATGCACAAGATTGGTTAAAGACCCCAATTGGACAAGAATTAGCCTAGGGAGGACGAAAATGACCTAATTGTTCATCCAATGACACAGAAATACCTATTGCATGCACAGGATTGGTTAGAAACCCTAATTGGACAAGATTAAGTGTAGGGAGGTCGAAAATGACCTAATTGTTCATCCAATGACACAAACACAACTATTGGATGCACAAGATTGGTTAGAAACCCTAATTGGACAAGCATAAGCCTAGGGAGGATGAAAATGACCCAAATGTTCATCCAATGACACAAAACACCTATTGGATGCACAAGATTGGTTAAAAACCCTAATTGGACAAGATTAAGTGTAGGGAGGACAAAAATGACTTAAATGTTCATCCAATGACACAAAACACCTAATGGATGCACAAGATTGGTTAAAAACCCAAATTGGACATGATGAAGTTTACGAAGGACGAAAATGACCGAATTGTTCATCCAATGAAACAAAACACCTATTGGATGCACAAGATTGGTTAAAAACCATAATTGGACAAGATTAACTGTAGGGAGGACGAAAATGACCCAAATGTTCATCCAATGACACAAAAACACCTATTGGATGTACAAGACTGGTTAAAAACCCTAATTGGACAAGAATTAGCCTAGGGAGGACAAAAATGACCTAATTGTTCATCCAATGACACAAAAACACCTACTGGATGCACAAGATTGGTTAGAAACCTTAATTGGACAAGATTAAGTGTAGGGAGGTCGAAAATGACATAAAAATCATCCAATGACACAAACACACCAATTGGATGCACAAGATTGGTTAAAAACCCTAATTGGTTAAGATTAAGTGTTGGGAGGACGAAAATGACCTAAATGTTGATCCAATAACACAAAACACCTATTGGATGCACAAGATTGGTTAAAAACCCTAATTGGACAAGATTTAGCCTAGGCAAGACGAAAATAACCTAAATATTCATCCAATGACACAAAAACACCTAATGGATGCACAAGATTGGTTAAAAACCCTAATTGGACAAGAATTAGCCTAGGGAGGACGAAAATGACCTAATAGTTCATCCTATGACACAAAAATACCTATTGTATGCACAAGATTGGTTAGAAACCCTAATTGGACAAGATTAAGTGTAGGGAAGTCGAAAATGACATAAAAATCATCCAATGACACAAACACACCAATTGGATGCACAAAATTGGTTAGTAACCCTAATTGGACAAGAATAAGCCTAGGGAGGTCAAAAATGACCTAATTGTTCATCTAATGACACAAACACAACTATTGGATGCACAAGATTGGTTAAAAACCCTAATTGGTCAAGATTAAGTGTAGGGAGGAAGATAATGACCTAAATGTTCATCCAATTACACAAAACACCTATTGGATGCACAAGATTGGTTAAAAACCCTAATTGGTTAAGATTAAGTGTAGGGAGGACGAAAATGACCTAAATGTTGATCCAATGACACAAAACACCTATTGGATGCACAAGATTGGTTAAAAACCCTAATTGGACAAGAATTAGCCTAGGCAAGACGAAAATAACCTAAATGTTCATCCAATGACACAAAAACACCTAATGGATGCACAAGATTGGTTAAAAACACTAATTGGACTACATTAAGTGTAGGGGAGAACGAAAATGACCTAAATGTACATGCAATGACACAAAAACACCTACTGGATGCTCAAGATTGGTTAGAAACCTTAATTGGACAAGATTAAGTGTAGGGAGGTCGAAAATGACATAAAAATCATCCAACGACACAAACACACCTATTGGATGCACAAGATTGGTTAAAAACCCTAATTGGACAAGATTAAGTTTAGGAAAGACGAAAATGACCTAATTGTTCATCCAATGACACAAAACACCAATTGGATGCACAAGATTGGTTAAAAACCCCAATTGGACAAGATTTAGTTTAGGGAGGACGAAAATGACCTAAATGATCATCTAATGACACAAAACACCTATTGGATGCACAAGATTGGTTAAAAACCCTAATTGGACAAGAATTAGCCTAGGGAGGACGAAAATAACCTAATTGTTCATCCAATGACACAAAAATACCTATTGGATGCATAGGATTGGTTAGGAACCGTAATTGGACAAGATTAAGTGTAGGGAGGTCGAAAATGACATATAAATCTTCCAATGACACAAACACACCTATTGGATGCACAAGATTGGTTAAAAACCCTAATTGGACAAGAATTAGCCTAGGGAGGACGAAAATGACCTAAATGTTCATCCAATGACACATAACACCTAATGGATGCACAAGATTGGTTAAAAACCCTAATTGGACTACATTAAGTGTAAGGAGGACGAAAATGACCTAAATGTTCATCCAATGACCCAAAACACCTATTTGATGCACAAGATTGGTTAAAAACCCTAATTGGACTACATTAAGTGTAAGGAGGACGAAAATGACCTAAATGTTCATCCAATGACCCAAAACCCCTATTTGATGCACAAGATTGGTTAAAAACCCTAATTGGACAAGAATTAGCCAAGGGAGGACGAAAATGACGTAATTGTTCATTCAATGACACAAACACACCAATTGGATGCACAAGATTGGTTAGTAACCCTAATTGGATAAGAATAAGCCTAGGGAGGTCGAAAATGACCTAATTGTTCATCCAATGACACAAACACAACTATTGGATGCACAAGATTGGTTAAAAACCGTAATTGGACAAGCATAAGCCTAGGGTGGAAGAAAATGACCTAAATGTTCATCCAATGACACAAAACACCTATTGGATGCACAAGATTGGTTAAAAACCCTAATTGGACAAGATGAAGTGTAGGGAGGACGAAAATGACCTAAATGATCATCCAATGACACAAAACACCTAATGGATGCACAAGATTGGTTAAAAACCCCAATTGGACAAGAATTAGCCTAGGGAGGACGAAAATGACCTAATTCTTCATCCAATGACACAGAAATACCTATTGCATGCACAGGATTGGTTAGAAACCCTAATTGGACAAGATTAAGTGTAGGGAGGTCGAAAATGACCTAATTGTTCATCCAATGACACAAATACAACTATTGGATGCACAAGATTGGTTAAAAACCCTAATTGGTCAAGATTAAGTGTAGGGAGGAAGATAAGGAACTAAATGTTCATCCAATTACACAAAACACCTATTGGATGCACAAGATTGGTTAAAAACCCTAATTGGACAAGAATTAGCGTAGGGAGGACGAAAATGACCTAAATGTTCATCCAATGACACAAAAACACCTAATGGATGCACAAGATTGGTTAAAAACCCTAATTGGACAAGAATTAGCCTAGGGAGGACGAAAAGGACCCAAATTTTCATCCAACGACACAAAAACACCTAATGGATGCACAAGATTGGTTAAAAACACTAATTGGACTACATTAAGTGTAGGGGAGAACGAAAATGACCTAAATGTTCATCCAATGACACAAAAACACCTACTGGATGCACAAGATTGGTTAGAAACCTTAATTGGACAAGATTAAGTGTAGGGAGGTCGAAAATGACATAAAAATCATCCAACGACACAAACACACCTATTGGATGCACAAGATTGGTTAAAAACCCTAATTGGACAAGATTAAGTTTAGGAAGGACTAAAATGACCTAATTGTTCATCCAATGACACAAAACACCAATTGGATGCACAAGATTGGTTAAAAACCCCAATTGGACAAGATTTAGTTTAAGGAGGACGAAAATGACCTAAATGATCATCCAATGACACAAAACACCTATTGGATGCACAAGATTGGTTAAAAACCCCAATTGGACAAGATTTAGTTTAGGGAGGACGAAAATGACCTAAATGTTCATCTAATGACACAAAACACCTATTGGATGCACAAGATTGGTTAAAAACCCTAATTGGACAAGAATTAGCCTAGGGAGGACGAAAATGACCTAATTGTTCATCCAATGACACAAAAATACCTATTGGATGCACAGGACTGGTTAGGAACCCTAATTGGACAAGATTAAGTGTAGGGAGGTCGAAAATGACATATAAATCTTCCAATGACACAAACGCACCTATTGGATGCACAAGATTGGTTAAAAACCCTAATTGGACAAGAATTAGCCTAGGGAGGACGAAAATGACCTAAATATTCATCCAATGACACAAAACACCTAATGGATGCACAAGATTGGTTAAAAACCCTAATTGGACTACATTAAGTGTAAGGAGGACGAAAATGACCTAAATGTTCATCCAAAGACCCAAAACACCTATTTGATGCACAAGATTGGTTAAAAACCCTAATTGGACAAGAATTAGCCTAGGGAGGACGAAAATGACCTAATTGTTCATCCAATGACACAAAACACCTATTGGATGCACAAGATTGGTTAAAGACCCCAATTGGACAAGAATTAGCCTAGGGAGGACGAAAATGACCTAATTGTTCATCCAATGACACAGAAATACCTATTGCATGCACAGGATTGGTTAGAAACCCTAATTGGACAAGATTAAGTGTAGGGAGGTCGAAAATGACCTAATTGTTCATCCAATGACACAAACATAACTATTGGATGCACAAGATAGGTTAGAAACCCTAATTGGACAAGCATAAGCCTAGGGAGGATGAAAATGACCCAAATGTTCATCCAATGACACAAAACACCTATTGGATGCACAAGATTGGTTAAAAACCCTAATTGGACAAGATTAAGTGTAGGGAGGACAAAAATGACTTAAATGTTCATCCAATGACACAAAACACCTAATGGATGCACAAGATTGGTTAAAAACCCAAATTGGACATGATGAAGTTTACGAAGGACGAAAATGACCGAATTGTTCATCCAATGAAACAAAACACCTATTGGATGCACAAGATTGGTTAAAAACCATAATTGGACAAGATTAACTGTAGGGAGGACGAAAATGACCCAAATGTTCATCCAATGACACAAAACACCTATTGGATGCACAAGATTGGTTAAAAACCTTAATTGGACAAGAATTAGCCTAGGGAGGACGAAAATGACCTAATTGTTCATCCAATGACACAAAAACACCTATTGGATGTACAAGACTGGTTAAAAACCCTAATTGGACAAGAATTAGCCTAGGGAGGACAAAAATGACCTAATTGTTCATCCAATGACACAAAAACACCTACTGGATGCACAAGATTGGTTAGAAACCTTAATTGGACAAGATTAAGTGTAGGGAGGTCGAAAATGACATAAAAATCATCCAATGACACAAACACACCTATTGGATGCACAAGATTGGTTAGTAACCCTAATTGGACAAGAATAAGCCTAGGGAGGTCGAAAATGACCTAATTGTTCATCCAATGACACAAACACAACTATTGGATGCACAAGATTGGTTAAAAACCCTAATTGGTCAAGATTAAGTGTAGGGAGGAAGATAATGACCTAAATGTTCATCCAATTACACAAAACACCTATTGGATGCACAAGATTGGTTAAAAACCCTAATTGGTTAAGATTAAGTGTAGGGAGGACGAAAATGACCTAAATGTTGATCCAATGACACAAAACACCTATTGGATGCACAAGATTGGTTAAAAACCCTAATTGGACAAGAATTAGCCCAGGCAAGACGAAAATAACCTAAATGTTCATCCAATGACACAAAAACACCTAATGGATGCACAAGATTGGTTAAAAACACTAATTGGACTACATTAAGTGTAGGGGAGAACGAAAATGACCTAAATGTACATCCAATGACACAAAAACACCTACTGGATGCTCAAGATTGGTTAGAAACCTTAATTGGACAAGATTAAGTGTAGGGAGGTCGAAAATGACATAAAAATCATCCAACGACACAAACACACCTATTGGATGCACAAGATTGGTTAAAAACCCTAATTGGACAAGATTAAGTTTAGGAAAGACGAAAATGACCTAATTGTTCATCCAATGACACAAAACACCAATTGGATGCACAAGATTGGTTAAAAACCCCAATTGGACAAGATTTAGTTTAGGGAGGACGAAAATGACCTAAATGATCATCTAATAACACAAAACACCTATTGGATGCACAAGATTGGTTAAAAACCCTAATTGGACAAGAATTAGCCTAGGGAGGACGAAAATAACCTAATTGTTCATCCAATGACACAAAAATACCTATTGGATGCACAGGATTGGTTAGGAACCGTAATTGGACAAGATTAAGTGTAGGGAGGTCGAAAATGACATATAAATCTTCCAATGACACAAACACACCTATTGGATGCACAAGATTGGTTAAAAACCCTAATTGGACAAGAATTAGCCTAGGGAGGACGAAAATGACCTAAATGTTCATCCAATGACACATAACACCTAATGGATGCACAAGATTGGTTAAAAACCCTAATTGGACTACATTAAGTGTAAGGAGGACGAAAATGACCTAAATGTTCATCCAATGACCCAAAACACCTATTTGATGCACAAGATTGGTTAAAAACCCTAATTGGACAAGAATTAGCCAAGGGAGGACGAAAATGACGTAATTGTTCATTCAATGACACAAACACACCAATTGGATGCACAAGATTGGTTAGTAACCCTAATTGGATAAGAATAAGCCTAGGGAGGTCGAAAATGACCTAATTGTTCATCCAATGACACAAACACAACTATTGGATGCACAAGATTGGTTAAAAACCGTAATTGGACAAGCATAAGCCTAGGGAGGAAGAAAATGACCTAAATGTTCATCCAATGACACAAAACACCTATTGGATGCACAAGATTGGTTAAAAACCCTAATTGGACAAGATTAAGTGTAGGGAGGACGAAAATGACCTAAATGATCATCCAATGACACAAAACACCTAATGGATGCACAAGATTGGTTAAAAACCCCAATTGGACAAGAATTAGCCTAGGGAGGACGAAAATGACCTAATTGTTCATCCAATGACACAGAAATACCTATTGCATGCACAGGATTGGTTAGAAACTCTAATTGGACAAGATTAAGTGTAGGGAGGTCGAAAATGACCTAATTGTTCATCCAATGACACAAACACAACTATTGGATGCACAAGATTGGTTAAAAACCCTAATTGGTCAAGATTAAGTGTAGGGAGGAAGATAAGGAACTAAATGTTCATCCAATTACACAAAACACCTATTGGATGCACAAGATTGGTTAAAAACCCTAATTGGACAAGAATTAGCGTAGGGAGGAAGAAAATGACCTAAATGTTCATCCAATGCCACAAAAACACCTAATGGATGCACAAGATTGGTTAAAAACCCTAATTGGACAAGAATTAGCCTAGGGAGGACGAAAAGGACCCAAATTTTCATCCAACGACACAAAAACACCTAATGGATGCACAAGATTGGTTAAAAACACTAATTGGACTACATTAAGTGTAGGGGAGAACGAAAATGACCTAAATGTTCATCCAATGACACAAAAACACCTACTGGATGCACAAGATTGGTTAGAAACCTTAATTGGACAAGATTAAGTGTAGGGAGGTCGAAAATGACATAAAAATCATCCAACGACACAAACACACCTATTGGATGCACAAGATTGGTTAAAAACCCTAATTGGACAAGATTAAGTTTAGGAAGGACTAAAATGACCTAATTGTTCATCCAATGACACAAAACACCAATTGGATGCACAAGATTGGTTAAAAACCCCAATTGGACAAGATTTAGTTTAAGGAGGACGAAAATGACCTAAATGATCATCTAATGACACAAAACACCTATTGGATGCACAAGATTGGTTAAAACCCCTAATTGGACAAGAATTAGCCTAGGGAGGACGAAAATGACCTAATTGTTCATCCAATGACACAAAAACACCTACTGGATGCACAAGATTGGTTAGAAACCTTAATTGGACAAGATTAAGTGTAGGGAGGTCGAAAATGACATAAAAATCATCCAATGACAAAAACACACCTGTTGGATGCACAAGATTGGTTAAAAACCCTAATTGGTTAAGATTAAGTGTAGGGAGCACGAAAATGACCTAAATGTTGATCCAATGACACAAACACAACAATTGGATGCACAAGATTGGTTAGAAACCCTAATTGGACAAGCATAAACCTAGGGAGGATGAAAATGACCTAAATGTTCATCCAATGACACAAAACACCTATTGGATGCACAAGATTGGTTAAAAACCCTAATTGGACAAGATTAAGTGTAGGGAGGACAAAAATGACCTAAATGTTCATCCAATGACACAAACACAACTATTGGATGCACAAGATTGGTTAAAAACCCTAATTGGTCAAGATTAAGTGTAGGGAGGAAGATAAGGAACTAAATGTTCATCCAATTACACAAAACACCTATTGGATGCACAAGATTGGTTAAAGACCCCAATTGGACAAGAATTAGCCTAGGGAGGACGAAAATGACCTAATTGTTCATCCAATGACACAAAAACACCTACTGGATGCACAAGATTGGTTAGAAACCTTAATTGGACAAGATTAAGTGTAGGGAGGTCGAAAATGACATAAAAATCATCCAATGACAAAAACACACCTATTGGATGCACAAGATTGGTTAAAAACCCTAATTGGTTAAGATTAAGTGTAGGGAGGACGAAAATGACCTAAATGTTGATCCAATGACACAAAACACCTATTGGATGCACAAGATTGGTTAAAAACCCTAATTGGACAAGAATTAGCCTAGGCAAGACGAAAATAACCTAAATGTTCATCCAATGACACAAAAACACCTAATGGATGCACAAGATTGGTTAAAAACCCTAATTGGACAAGAATTAGCCTAGGGAGGACGAAAATGACCTAATTGTTCATCCTATGACACAAAAATACCTATTGTATGCACAAGATTGGTCAGAAACACTAATTGGACAAGATTAAGTGTAGGGAAGTCGAAAATGACATAAAAATCATCCAATGACACAAACACACCAATTGGATGCACAAGATTGGTTAGTAACCCTAATTGGACAAGAATAAGCCTAGGGAGGTCGAAAATGACCTAATTGTTCATCCAATGACACAAACACAACTATTGGATGCACAAGATTGGTTAAAAACCCTAATTGGTCAAGATTAAGTGTAGGGAGGAAGATAAGGAACTAAATGTTCATCCAATTACACAAAACACCTATTGGATGCACAAGATTGGTTAAAAACCCTAATTGGACAAGAATTAGCGTAGGGAGGACGAAAATGACCTAAATGTTCATCCAATGACACAAAAACACCTAATGGATGCACAAGATTGGTTAAAAACCCTAATTGGACAAGAATTAGCCTAGGGAGGACGAAAAGGACCCAAATTTTCATCCAACGACACAAAAACACCTAATGGATGCACAAGATTGGTTAAACACACTAATTGGACTACATTAAGTGTAGGGGAGAACGAAAGTGACCTAAATGTTCATCTAATGACACAAAAACACCTACTGGATGCACAAGATTAGTTAGAAACCTTAATTGGACAAGATTAAGTGTAGGGAGGTCGAAAATGACTTAAAAATCATCCAACGACACAAACACACCTATTGGATGCACAAGATTGGTTGAAAACCCTAATTGGACAAGAATTAGCCTAGGGAGGACGAAAATGACCTCAATGTTCATCCAATGACACACAAACACCTAATGGATGCAAAAGATTGGTTAAAAACCCTAATTGGACAAGAATTAGCCTAGGGAGGACGAAAATCACCTAAATTTTTATCCAATGAAACAAAAACACCTTATGGATGCACAAGATTGGTTAAAAACCCTAATTGGACAAGAATTAGCCTAGGGAGGACGAAAATCACCTAAATGTTCATCAAAACGATACAAAACACATATTGGATGCACAAGATTGGTTAAAAACCCTAATTGGACAAGCTTAAGTTTAGGAAGGACGAAAATGACCTAATTGTTCATCCAATGACACAAAACACCTATTGGATGCACAAGATTGATTAAAAACCCCAATTGGACAAGATTTAGTTTAGGGGGGACGAAAATGACCTAAATGATCATCTAATGACACAAAACACCTATTGGATGCACAAGATTGGTTAAAAACCCTAATTGGACAAGAATTAGCCTAGGGAGGACGAAAATGACCTAATTGTTCATCCAATGACACAAAAATACCTATTGGATGCACAGGACTGGTTAGGAACCCTAATTGGACAAGATTAAGTGTAGACAGGTCGAAAATGACATATAAATCTTCCAATGACACAAACGTACCTATTGGATGCACAAGATTGGTTAAAAACCCTAATTGGACAAGAATTAGCCTAGGGAGGACGAAAATGACCTAAATATTCATCCAATGACACAAAACACCTAATGGATGCACAAGATTGGTTAAAAACCCTAATTGGACTACATTAAATGTAAGGAGGACGAAAATGACCTAAATGTTCATCCAATGACCCAAAACACCTATTTGATGCACAAGATTGGTTAAAAACCCTAATTGGACAAGAGTTAGCCTAGGGAGGACGAAAATGACCTAATTGTTCATCCAATGACACAAAACACCTATTGGATGCACAAGATTGGTTAAAGACCCCAATTGGACAAGAATTAGCCTAGGGAGGACGAAAATGACCTAATTGTTCATCCAATGACACAGAAATACCTATTGCATGCACAGGATTGGTTAGAAACCCTAATTGGACAAGATTAAGAGTAGGGAGGTCGAAAATGACCTAATTGTTCATCCAATGACACAAACACAACTATTGGATGCAGAAGATTGGTTAGAAACCCTAATTGGACAAGCATAAGCCTAGGGAGGATGAAAATGACCCAAATGTTCATCCAATGACACAAAACACCTATTGGATGCACAAGATTGGTTAAAAACCCTAATTGGACCAGATTAAGTGTAGGGAGGACAAAAATGACCTAAATGTTCATCCAATGACACAAAACACCTAATGGATGCACAAGATTGGTTAAAAACCCAAATTGGACATGATGAAGTTTACGAAGGACGAAAATGACCGAATTGTTCATCCAATGAAACAAAACACCTATTGGATGCACAAGATTGGTTAAAAACCATAATTGGACAAGATTAAGTGTAGGGAGGACGAAAATGACCCAAATGTTCATCCAATGACACAAAACACCTATTGGATGCACAAGATTGGTTAAAGACCCCAATTGGACAAGAATTAGCCTAGGGAGGACGAAAATGACCTAATTGTTCATCCAATGACACAGAAATACCTATTGCATGCACAGGATTGGTTAGAAACCCTAATTGGACAAGATTAAGTGTAGGGAGGTCGAAAATGACCTAATTGTTCATCCAATGACACAAACACTACTATTGGATGCACAAGATTGGTTAGAAACCCTAATTGGACAAGCATAAGCCTAGGGAGGATGAAAATGACCCAAATGTTCATCCAATGACACAAAACACCTATTGGATGCACAAGATTGGTTAAAAACCCTAATTGGACAAGATTAAGTGTAGGGAGGACAAAAATGACCTAAATGTTCATCCAATGACACAAAACACCTAATGGATGCACAAGATTGGTTAAAAACCCAAATTGGACATGATGAAGTTTACGAAGGACGAAAATGACCGAATTGTTCATCCAATGAAACAAAACACCTATTGGATGCACAAGATTGGTTAAAAGCCATAATTGGATAAGATTAAGTGTAGGGAGGACGAAAATGACCCAAATGTTCATCCAATGACACAAAACACTTATTGGATGCACAAGATTGGTGAAAAACCGTAATTGGACAACAATTAGCCTAGGGAGGACGAAAATGACCTAATTGTTCATCCAATGACACAAAAACACCTATAGGATGTACAAGATTGGTTAGAAACCCTAATTGGACAAGATTAAGTGTAGGGAAATCGAAAATGACATAAAAATCATCCAATGACACAAACACACCAATTGGATGCACAAGATTGGTTAGTAACCCTAATTGGACAAGAATAAGCCTAGGGAGGTCGAAAATAACCTAATTGTTCATCCAATGACACAAACACAACTATTGGATGCACAAGATTGGTTAAAAACCCTAATTGGTCAAGATTAAGTGTAGGGAGGAAGATAATGACCTAAATGTTCATCCAATTACACAAAACACCTATTGGATGCACAAGATTTGTTAAAAACCCTAATTGGACAAGAATTAGCCTAGCGAGGACGAAAATGACCTAAATGTTCATCCAATGACACACAAACACCTAATGGATGCACAAGATTGGTTAAAAACTCTAATTGGACAAGTATTAGCCTAGGGAGATCGAAAAGGACCCAAATTTTCATCCAACGACACAAAAACACCTAATGGATGCACAAGATTGGTTAAAAACACTAATTGGACTACATTAAGTGTAGGGGAGAACGAAAGTGACCTAAATGTTCTTCCAATGACACAAAAACACCTACTGGATGCACAAGATTGGTTAGAAACCTTAATTGGACAAGATTAAGTGTAGGGAGGTCGAAAATGACATAAAAATCATCCAACAACACAAACACACCTATTGGATGCACAAGATTGGTTGAAAACCCTAATTGGACAAGAATTAGCCTAGGGAGGACGAAAATGACCTAAATGTTCATCCAATGACACACAAACACCTAATGGATGCAAAAGATTGGTTAAAAACCCTAATTGAACAAGAATTAGCCTAGCGAGGACGAAAATCACCTAAATGTTCATCCAATGAAACAAAAACACCTTATGGATGCACAAGATTGGTTAAAAACCCTAATTGGACAAGAATTAGCCTAGAGAGGACGAAAATCACCTAAATGTTCACCAAAACGACACAAAACACATATTGGATGCACAAGATTGGTTAGAAACCCTAATTGGACAAGATTATGTGTAGGGAGGACGAAAATGACCTAAATGATCATCCAATGACACAAAACACCTAATGGATGCACAAGATTGGTTAAAAACCCTAATTGGACAAGAATTAGCCTAGGGAGGACGAAAATGACCTAATTGTTCATCCAATGACACAGAAATACCTATTGCATGCACAGGATTGGTTAGAAACCCTAATTGGACAAGATTAAGTGTAGGGAGGTCGAAAATGACCTAATTGTTCATCCAATGACACAAACACAACTATTGGATGCACAAGATTGGTTAAAAACCCTAATTGGTCAAGATTAAGTGTAGGGAGGAAGATAAGGAACTAAATGTTCATCCAATTACACAAAACACCTATTGGATGCACAAGATTGGTTAAAACCCTAATTGAACAAGAATTAGCCTAGGGAGGACGAAAAGGACCCAAATTTTCATCCAACGACACAAAAACACCTAATGGATGCACAAGATTGGTTAAAAACACTAATTGGACTACATTAAGTGTAGGGGAGAACGAAAATGACCTAAATGTTCATCCAATGACACAAAAACACCTACTGGATGCACAAGATTGGTTAGAAACCTTAATTGGACAAGATTAAGTGTAGGGAGGTCGAAAATGACATAAAAATCATCCAACGACACAAACACACCTATTGGATGCACAAGATTGGTTAACAACCCTAATTGGACAAGATTAAGTTTAGGAAGGACTAAAATGACCTAATTGTTCATCCAATGACACAAAACACCAATTGGATGCACAAGATTGGTTAAAAACCCCAATTGGACAAGATTTAGTTTAGGGAGGACGAAAATGACCTAAATGATCATCTAATGACACAAAACACCTATTGGATGCACAAGATTGGTTAAAAACCCTAATTGGACAAGAATTAGCCTAGGGAGGACGAAAATGACCTAATTGTTCATCCAATGACACAAAAATACCTATTGGATGCACAGGATTGGTTAGGAACCGTAATTGGACAAGATTAAGTGTAGGGAGGTCGAAAATGACCTAATTGTTCATCCAATGACACAAACACAACAATTGGATGCACAAGATTGGTTAGAAACCCTAATTGGACAAGCATAAGCCTAGGGAGGATGAAAATGACCTAAATGTTCATCCAATGACACAAAACACCTATTGGATGCACAAGATTGGTTAAAAACCCTAATTGGACAAGATTAAGTGTAGGGAGGACAAAAATGACCTAAATGTTCATCCAATGACACAAAACACCTAATGGATGCACAAGATTGGTTAAAAACCCTAATTGGACTACATTAAGTGTAGAGAGGACGACAATGACCTGAATGTTCATCCAATGACACAAAACACCTATTGGATGCCCAAGATTAATTAAAAACACTAATTGGAGAAGATTAAGTGTAGGGAGGACGAAAATGACCTAAATGTTCATCCACTGACACAAAACACCTATTGGATGCACAAGTTGGTTAAAAACCCAAATTGGACATGATGAAGTTCACGAAGGACGAAAATGACCTAATTGTTCATCCAATGAAACAAAACACCTATTGGATGCACAAGATTGGTTAAAAACCATAATTGGACAAGAATTAGCGTAGGGAGAACGAAAATGACCTAAATGTTCATCCAATGACACAAAACACCTATTGGATGCACAAGTTGGTTAAAAACCCAAATTGGACATGATGAAGTTCACGAAGGACGAAAATGACCTAATTGTTCATCCAATGAAACAAAACACCTATTGGATGCACAAGATTGGTTAAAAACCATAATTGGACAAGATTAAGTGTAGGGAGGACGAAAATGACCCAAATGTTCATCCAATGACACAAAACACCTATTGGATGCACAAGATTGGTTAAAAACCTTAATTGGACAAGAATTAGCCTAGCGAGGACGAAAATGACCTAATTGTTCATCCAATGACAGAAAAACACCTAATGGATGTACAAGACTGGTTAAAAACCCTAATTGGACAAGAATTAGCCTAGGGAGGACAAAAATGACCTAATTGTTCATCCAATGACACAAAAACACCTACTGGATGCACAAGATTGGTTAGAAACCTTAATTGGACAAGATTAAGTGTAGGGAGGTCGAAAATGACATAAAAATCATCCAATGACAAAAACACACCTATTGGATGCACAAGATTGGTTAAAAACCCTAATTGGTTAAGATTAAATGTAGGGAGGACGAAAATGACCTAAATGTTGATCCAATGACACAAAACACCTATTGCATGCACAAGATTGGTTAAAAACCCTAATTGGACAAGAATTAGCCTAGGCAAGACGAAAATAACCTAAATGTTCATCCAATGACACAAAAACACCTAATGGATGCACAAGATTGGTTAAAAACCCTAATTGGACAAGAATTAGCCTAGGGAGGACGAAAATGACCTAATTGTTCATCCTATGACACAAAAATACCTATTGTATGCACAAGATTGGTCAGAAACACTAATTGGACAAGATTAAGTGTAGGGAAGTCGAAAATGACATAAAAATCATCCAATGACACAAACACACCAATTGGATGCACAAGATTGGTTAGTAACCCTAATTGGACAAGAATAAGCCTAGGGAGGTCGAAAATGACCTAATTGTTCATCCAATGACACAAACACAACTATTGGATGCACAAGATTGGTTAAAAACCCTAATTGGTCAAGATTAAGTGTAGGGAGGAAGATAAGGAACTAAATGTTCATCCAATTACACAAAACACCTATTGGATGCACAAGATTGGTTAAAAACCCTAATTGGACAAGAATTAGCCTAGGGAGGACGAAAAGGACCCAAATTTTCATCCAACGACACAAAAACACCTAATGGATGCACAAGATTGGTTAAACACACTAATTGGACTACATTAAGTGTAGGAGAGAACGAAAGTGACCTAAATGTTCATCTAATGACACAAAAACACCTACTGGATGCACAAGATTAGTAAGAAACCTTAATTGGACAAGATTAAGTGTAGGGAGGTCGAAAATGACTTAAAAATCATCCAACGACACAAACACACCTATTGGATGCACAAGATTGGTTGAAAACCCTAATTGGACAAGAATTAGCCTAGGGAGGACGAAAATGACCTCAATGTTCATCCAATGACACACAAACACCTAATGGATGCAAAAGATTGGTTAAAAACCCTAATTGGACAAGAATTAGCCTAGGGAGGACGAAAATCACCTAAATGTTTATCCAATGAAACAAAAACACCTTATGGATGCACAAGATTGGTTAAAAACCCTAATTGGACAAGAATTAGCCTAGGGAGGACGAAAATCACCTAAATGTTCATCAAAACGATACAAAACACATATTGGATGCACAAGATTGGTTAAAAACCCTAATTGGACAAGCTTAAGTTTAGGAAGGACGAAAATGACCTAATTGTTCATCCAATGACACAAAACACCTATTGGATGCACAAGATTGGTTAAAAACCCCAATTGGACAAGATTTAGTTTAGGGGGGACGAAAATGACCTAAATGATCATCTAATGACACAAAACACCTATTGGATGCACAAGATTGGTTAACAACCCTAATTGGACAAGAATTAGCCTAGGGAGGACGAAAATGACCTAATTGTTCATCCAATGACACAAAAATACCTATTGGATGCACAGGACTGGTTAGGAACCCGAATTGGACAAGATTAAGTGTAGGCAGGTCGAAAATGACATATAAATCTTCCAATGACACAAACGTACCTATTGGATGCACAAGATTGGTTAAAAACCCTAATTGGACAAGAATTAGCCTAGGTAGGACGAAAATGACCTAAACATTCATCCAATGACACAAAACAACTAATGGATGCACATGATTGGTTAAAAACCCTAATTGGACTACATTAAGTGTAAGGAGGACGAAAATGACCTAAATGTTCATCCAATGACCCAAAACACCTATTTGATGCACAAGATTGGTTAAAAACCCTAATTGGACAAGAGTTAGCCTAGGGAGGACGAAAATGACCTAATTGTTCATCCAATGACACAAAACACCTATTGGATGCAAAGATTGGTTAAAGACCCCAATTGGACAAGAATTAGCCTAGGGAGGACGAAAATGACCTAATTGTTCATCCAATGACACAGAAATACCTATTGCATGCACAGGATTGGTTAGAAACCCTAATTGGACAAGATTAAGAGTAGGGAGGTCGAAAATGACCTAATTGTTCATCCAATGACACAAACACAACTATTGGATGCAGAAGATTGGTTAGAAACCCTAATTGGACAAGCATAAGCCTAGGGAGGATGAAAATGACCCAAATGTTCATCCAATGACACAAAACACCTATTGGATGCACAAGATTGGTTAAAAACCCTAATTGGACAAGATTAAGTGTAGGGAGGACAAAAATGACCTAAATGTTCATCCAATGACACAAAACACCTAATGGATGCAAAAGATTGGTTAAAAACCCAAATTGGACATGATGAAGTTTACGAAGGACGAAAATGACCGAATTGTTCATCCAATGAAACAAAACACCTATTGGATGCACAAGATTGGTTAAAAACCATAATTGGACAAGATTAAGTGTAGGGAGGGCGAAAATGACCCAAATGTTCATCCAATGACACAAAACACCTATTGGATGCACAAGATTGGTTAAAAACCTTAATTGGACAAGAATTAGCCTAGGGAGGACGAAAATGACCTAATTGTTCATCCAATGACACAAAACACCTATTGGATGCACAAGATTGGTTAAAGACCCCAATTGGACAAGAATTAGCCTAGGGAGGACGAAAATGACCTAATTGTTCATCCAATGACACAGAAATACCTATTGCATGCACAGGATTGGTTAGAAACCCTAATTGGACAAGATTAAGTGTAGGGAGGTCGAAAATGACCTAATTGTTCATCCAATGACACAAACACAACTATTGGATGCACAAGATTGGTTAGAAACCCTAATTGGACAAGCATAAGCCTAGGGAGGATGAAAATGACCCAAATGTTCATCCAATGACACAAAACACCTATTGGATGCACAAGATTGGTTAAAAACCCTAATTGGACAAGATTAAGTGTAGGGAGGACAAAAATGACCTAAATGTTCATCCAATGACACAAAAAACCTAATGGATGCACAAGATTGGTTAAAAACCCAAATTGGACATGATGAAGTTTACGAAGGACGATAATGACCGAATTGTTCATCCAATGAAACAAAACACCTATTGGATGCACAAGATTGGTTAAAAGCCATAACCCAAATGTTCATCCAATGACACAAAACACTTATTGGATGCACAAGATTGGTGAAAAACCTTAATTGGACAAGAATTAGCCTAGGGAGGACGAAAATGACCTAATTGTTCATCCAATGACACAAAAACACCTATAGAATGTACAAGACTGGTTAAAAACCCTAATTGGACAAGAATTAGCCTAGGGAGGACAAAAATGACCTAATTGTTCATCCAATGACACAAAAACACCTACTGGATGCACAAGATTGGTTAGAAACCTTAATTGGACAAGATTAAGTGTAGGGAGGTCGAAAATGACATAAAAATCATCCAATGACACAAACACACCTATTGGATGCACAAGATTGGTTAAAAACCCTAATTGGTTAAGATTAAGTGTTGGGAGGACGAAAATGACCTAAATGTTGATCCAATAACACAAAACACCTACTGGATGCACAAGATTGGTTAAAAACCCTAATTGGACAAGATTTAGTCTAGGCAAGAAGAAAATAACCTAAATGTTCATCCAATGACACAAAAACACCTAATGGATGCACAAGATTGGTTAAAAACCCTAATTGGACAAGAATTAGCCTAGGGAGGACGAAAATGACCTAATTGTTCATCCTATGACACAAAAATACCTATTGTATGCACAAGATTGATTAGAAACCCTAATTGGACAAGATTAAGTGTAGGGAAATCGAAAATGACATAAAAATCATCCAATGACACAAACACACCAATTGGATGCACAAGATTGGTTAGTAACCCTAATTGGACAAGAATAAGCATAGGGAGGTCGAAAATGACCTAATTGTTCATCCAATGACACAAACACAACTATTGGATGCACAAGATTGGTTAAAAACCCTAATTGGTCAAGATTAAGTGTAGGGAGGAAGATAATGACCTAAATGTTCATCCAATCTCACAAAACACCTATTGGATGCACAAGATTGGTTAAAAACCCTAATTGGACAAGAATTAGCCTAGGGAGGACGAAAATGACCTAAATGTTCATCCAATGACACACAAACACCTAATGGATGCACAAGATTGGTTAAAAACCCTAATTGGACAAGTATTAGCCTAGGGAGATCGAAAAGGACCCAAATTTTCATCCAACGACACAAAAACACCTAATGGACTACATTAAGTGTAGGGGAGAACGAAAGTGACCTAAATGTTCATCCAATGACACAAAAACACCTACTGGATGCACAAGATTGGTTAGAAACCTTAATTGGACAAGATTAAGTGTAGGGAGGTCGAAAATGACATAAAAATCATCCAACAACACAAACACACCTATTGGATGCACAAGATTGGTTGAAAACCCTAATTGGACAAGAATTAGCCTAGGGAGGACGGAAATGACCTAAATGTTCATCCAATGACACACAAACACCTAATGGATGCAAAAGATTGGTTAAAAACCCTAATTGAACAAGAATTAGCCTAGCGAGGACGAAAATCACCTAAATGTTCATCCAATGAAACAAAAACACCTTATGGATGCACAAGATTGGTTAAAAACCCTAATTGGACAAGAATTAGCCTAGAGAGGACGAAAATCACCTAAATGTTCACCAAAACGACACAAAACACATATTGGATGCACAAGATTGGTTAAAAACCCTAATTGGACAAGATTAAGTTTAGGAAGGACGAAAATGACCTAATTGTTCATCCAATGACACAAACACAACTATTGGATGCCCAAGATTGGTTAGAAACCCTAATTGGACAAGCATAAGCCTAGGGAGGATGAAAATGACCCAAATGTTCATCCAATGACACAAAACACCTATTGGATGCACAAGATTGGTTAAAAACCCTAATTGGACAAGATTAAGTGTAGGGAGGACAAAAATGACCTAAATGTTCATCCAATGACACAAAACACCTAATGGATGCACAAGATTGGTTAAAAACCCAAATTGGACATGATGAACTTTACGAAGGACGAAAATGACCTAATTGTTCATCCAATGAAACAAAACACCTATTGGATGCACAAGATTGGTTAAAAACCATAATTGGACAAGATTAAGTGTAGGGAGGACGAAAATGACCCAAATGTTCATCCAATGACACAAAACACCTATTGGATGCACAAGATTGGTTAAAAACCTTAATTGGACAAGAATTAGCCTAGGGAGGACGAAAATGACCTAATTGTTCATCCAATGACACAAAAACACCTATTGGATGTACAAGAATGGTTAAAAACCCTAATTGGACAAGAATTAGCCTAGGGAGGACAAAAATGACCTAATTGTTCATCCAATGACACAAAAACACCTACTGGATGCAC
>JBBPBS010000604.1:2049682-2083326 GCA_037974835.1 Cicer judaicum | reverse complement strand
CAATGACACACAAACACCTAATGGATGCAAAAGATTGGTTAAAAACCCTAATTGGACAAGAATTAGCCTAGGGAGGACGAAAATCACCTAAATGTTCATCCAATGAAACAAAAACACCTTATGGATGCACAAGATTGGTTAAAAACCCTAATTGGACAAGAATTAGCCTAGGGAGGACGAAAATCACCTAAATGTTCATCAAAACGACACAAAACACATATTGGATGCACAAGATTGGTTAAAAACCCTAATTGGACAAGATTAAGTTTAGGAAGGACGAAAATGACCTAATTGTTCATCCAATGACACAAAACACCTATTGGATGCACAAGATTGGTTAAAAACCCCAATTCGACAAGATTTAGTTTAGGGAGGACGAAAATGACCTAAATGATCATCTAATGACGCAAAACACCTATTGGATGCACAAGATTGGTTAAAAACCCTAATTCGACAAGAATTAGCCTAGGGAGGACGAAAATGACCTAATTGTTCATCCAATGACACAAAAATACCTATTGGATGCACAGGATTTGTTAGGAACCCTAATTGGACAAGATTAAGTGTAGGGAGGTCGAAAATGACATATAAATCTTCCAATGACACAAACACACCTATTGGATGCACAAGATTGGTTAAAAACCCTAATTGGACAAGAATTAGCCTAGGGAGGACGAAAATGACCTAAATGTTCATCCAATGACACAAAACACCTAATGGATGCACAAGATTGGTTAAAAACCCTAATTGGACAAGATTAAGTGTAGGGAGGACGAAAATGACCTAAATGTTCATCCAATGACACAAAACACCTATTGGATGCACAAGATTGGTTAAAAACCCTAATTGGACATGAATTATCATAGGGAGGACGAAAATGACCTAATTGTTCATCCAATGACACAAAAACACCAATTGGATGCACAAGAATTGTTAGAAACCCTAATTGGACAAGATAAAGTGTAGGGAGGACGAAAATGACCTAAATGTTCATCCAATGACCCAAAACACCTATTGGATGCACAAGATTGGTTAGAAACCCTAATTGGACAAGAATTATCCTAGGGAGGACGAAAATGACCTAATTGTTCATCCAATGACACAAAAACACCAATTGGATGCACAAGATTGGTTAGAAACCCTAATTGGATAAGATAAAGTGTAGGGACGACGAAAATGACCTAAATGTTCATCCAATGACACAAAACACCTATTGGATGCACAAGATTGGTTAAAAAACCTAATTGGACAAGATTAAGTGTTGGGAGGACGGAAATGACCTAAATGTTGATCCAACGACACAAACA
Organism: Cicer judaicum; assembly: GCA_037974835.1. NCBI lineage: Eukaryota > Viridiplantae > Streptophyta > Magnoliopsida > Fabales > Fabaceae > Cicer > Cicer judaicum. Next base: position 2,082,019 of record JBBPBS010000604.1, on the reverse strand, counting down.
CAACTATTGGATGCACAAGATTGGTTAAAAACCCTAATTGGATAAGAATTAGCCTAGGGAGGACGAAAAAGACCTAAGTGTTAATCCAATGACACAAAACTCCTATTGGTTGCACAAGATTGTATAGAAACCCTAATTGGATAAGATAAAGTGTAGGGAGGACGAAAATGACCTAAATGTTCATCCAATGACACAAAACACTTATCGGATGCACAAGATTGGTTAAAAACCCTAATTAGAAGAGATTAAGTGTAGGGATGACGAAAATGACCTAAATATTCGTCCAATGACACAAAACACCTATTGGATGCACAAGATTGGTTAAAAACCCTAATTGGACAAGATTAAGTGTAGGGAGGACGAAAATGACCTAAATGTTCATCCAATGACACAAAACACCTATTGGATGCACAAGATTGGTTAAAAACCCTAATTGGACAAGAATTATCATAGGGAGGACGAAAATGACCTAATTGTTCATCCAATGTCACAAAAACACCAATTGGATGCACAAGATTGGTTAGAAACCCTAATTGAACAAGATTAAGTGTAGGGAGGACGAAAATGACCTAAATGTTCATCCAATGACACAAAACACCTATTGGATGCACAAGATTGGTTAAAAACCCTAATTGGACAAGAATTAGCCTAGGGAGGACGAAAATGACCAAAATGTTCATCCAATGACACAAAAACACCTAATGGATGCACAAGATTGGTTAAAAACCCTAATTGGACAAGAATTAGCCTAGGGAGATCGAAAAGGACCCAAATTTTCATCCAACGACACAAAAACACCTAATGGATGCACAAGATTGGTTAAAAACACTAATTGGACTACATTAAGTGTAGGGGAGAACGAAAGTGACCTAAATGTTCATCCAATGACACAAAAACACCTACTGGATGCACAAGATTGGTTAGAAACCTTAATTGGACAAGATTAAGTGTAGGGAGGTCGAAAATGACATAAAAATCATCCAACGACACAAACACACCTATTGCATGCACAAGATTGGTTGAAAACCCTAATTGGACAAGAATTAGCCTAGGGAGGACGAAAATGACCTAAATGTTCATCCAATGACACAAAAACACCTAATGGATGCACAAGATTGGTTAAAAACCCTAATTGGACAAGAATTAGCCTAGGGAGGACGAAAATGACCAAAATGTTCATCCAATGACACAAAAACACCTAATGGATGCACAAGATTGGTTAAAAACCCTAATTGGACAAGAATTAGCCTAGGGAGATCGAAAAGGACCCAAATTTTCATCCAACGACACAAAAACACCTAATGGATGCACAAGATTGGTTAAAAACACTAATTGGACTACATTAAGTGTAGGGGAGAACGAAAGTGACCTAAATGTTCATCCAATGACACAAAAACACCTACTGGATACACAAGATTGGTTAGAAACCTTAATTGGACAAGATTAAGTGTAGGGAGGTCGAAAATGACATAAAAATCATCCAACGACACAAACACACCTATTGCATGCACAAGATTGGTTGAAAACCCTAATTGGACAAGAATTAGCCTAGGGAGGACGAAAATGACCTAAATGTTCATCCAATGACACACAAACACCTAATGGATGCAAAAGATTGGTTAAAAACCCTAATTGGACAAGAATTAGCCTAGGGAGGACGAAAATCACCTAAATGTTCATCCAATGAAACAAAAACACCTTATGGATGCACAAGATTGGTTAAAAACACTAATTGGACTACATTAAGTGTAGGGGAGAACGAAAGTGACCTAAATGTTCATCCAATGACACAAAAACACCTACTGGATGCACAAGATTGGTTAGAAACCTTAATTGGACAAGATTAAGTGTAGGGAGGTCGAAAATGACATAAAAATCATCCAACGACACAAACACACCTATTGGATGCACAAGATTGGTTGAAAACCATAATTGGACAAGAATTAGCCTAGGGAGGACGAAAATGACCTAAATGATCATCCAATGACACACAAACACCTAATGGATGCAAAAGATTGGTTAAAAACCCTAATTGGACAAGAATTAGCCTAGGGAGGACGAAAATCACCTAAATGTTCATCCAATGAAACAAAAACACCTTATGGATGCACAAGATTGGTTAAAAACCCTAATTGGACAAGAATTAGCCTAGGGAGGACGAAAATCACCTAAATGTTCATCAAAACGACACAAAACACATATTGGATGCACAAGATTGGTTAAAAACCCTAATTCGACAAGAATTAGCCTAGGGAGGACGAAAATGACCTAATTGTTCATCCAATGACACAAAAATACCTATTGGATGCACAGGGTTTGTTAGGAACCCTAATTCGACAAGATTAAGTGTAGGGAAGTCGAAAATGACATATAAATCTTCCAATGACACAAACACACCTATTGGACGCACAAGATTGGTTAAAAACCCTAATTGGTTAAGATTAAGTGTTGGGAGGACGAAAATGACCTAAATGTTGATCCAATAACACAAAACACCTATTGGATGCACAAGATTGGTTAAAAACCCTAATTGGACAAGATTAAGTTTAGGAAGGACGAAAATGACCTAATTGTTCATCCAATGACACAAAACACCAATTGGATGCACAAGATTGGTTAAAAACCCCAATTGGACAAGATTTAGTTTAGGGAGGACGAAAATGACCTAAATGTTCATCCAATGACACAAAAACACCTAATGGATGCACAAGATTGGTTAAAAACCCTAATTGGACAAGAATTAGCCTAGGGAGGACGAAAATGACCTAATTGTTCATCCTATGACACAAAAATACCTATTGTATGCACAAGATTGGTTAGAAACCCTAATTGGACAAGATTAAGTGTAGGGAAGTCGAAAATGACATAAAAATCATCCAATGACACAAACACACCAATTGGATGCACAAGATTGGTTAGTAACCCTAATTGCACAAGAATAAGCCTAGGGAGGTCGAAAATGACCTAATTGTTCATCCAATGACACAAACACAACTATTGGATGCACAAGATTGGTTAAAAACCCTAATTGGTCAAGATTAAGTGTAGGGAGGAAGATAATGACCTAAATGTTCATCCAATTACACAAAACACCTATTGGATGCACAAGATTGGTTAAAAACCCTAATTGGACAAGAATTAGCCTAGGGAGGACGAAAATGACCAAAATGTTCATCCAATGACACAAAAACACCTAATGGATGCACAAGATTGGTTAAAAACCCTAATTGGACAAGAATTAGCCTAGGGAGGACGAAAATGACCTAAATGTTCATCCAATGACACAAAACACCTAATGGATGCACAAGATTGGTTAAAAACCCTAATTGGACAAGAATTAGCCTAGGGAGGACGAAAATGACCTAAATGTTCATCCAATGACACAAAACACCTATTGGATGCACAAGATTGGTTAGAAACCCTAATTGGACAAGATTAAGTTTAGGGAGGACGAAAATGACCTAAATGTTCATCCAATGACACAAAACACCTATTGGATGCACAAGATTGCTTAAAAACCCTAATTGGACAAGAATTAGCCTAGGGAGGACGAAAATGACGTAATTGTTCATCCAATGACACAAAAAAACCTATTGGATGCACATGATTGGTTAGAAACCCTAATTGGACAAGATTAAGTGTAGGGAGGACGAAAATGACCTAAATGTTCATCCAATGACACAAAACACCTATTGGATGCACAAGATTGGTTAAAAACCCTAATTGGACAAGAATTAGCCTAGGGAGGACGAAAATGACCAAAATGTTCATCCAATGACACAAAAACACCTAATGGATGCACAAGATTGGTTAAAAACCCTAATTGGACTAGAATTAGCCTAGGGAGGACGAAAAGGACCCATATTTTCATCCAACGACACAAAAACACCTAATGGATGCACAAGATTGGTTAAAAACACTAATTGGACTACATTAAGTGTAGGGGAGAACGAAAATGACCTAAATGTTCATCCAATGACACAAAAACACCTACTGGATGCACAAGATTGGTTACAAACCTTAATTGGACAAGATTAAGTGTAGGGAGGTCGAAAATGACATAAAAATCATCCAACGACACAAACACACCTATTGGATGCACAAGATTGGTTAAAAACCCTAATTGGACAAGATTAAGTTTAGGAAGGACGAAAATGACCTAATTGTTCATCCAATGACACAAAACACCAATTGGATGCACAAGATTGGTTAAAAACCCCAATTGGACAAGATTTAGTTTAGGGAGGACGAAAATGACCTAAATGTTCATCCAATGACACAAAAACACCTAATGGATGCACAAGATTGGTTAAAAACCCTAATTGGACAAGAATTAGCCTAGGGAGGACGAAAATGACCTAATTGTTCATCCTATGACACAAAAATACCTATTGTATGCACAAGGTTGGTTAGAAACCCTAATTGGACAAGATTAAGTGTAGGGAAGTCGAAAATGACATAAAAATCATCCAATGACACAAACACACCAATTGGGTGCACAAGATTGGTTAGTAACCCTAATTGGACAAGAATAAGCCTAGGGAGGTCGAAAATGACCTAATTGTTCATCCAATGACACAAACACAACTATTGGATGCACAAGATTGGTTAAAAACCCTAATTGGTCAAGATTAAGTGTAGGGAGGAAGATAATGACCTAAATGTTCATCCAATTACACAAAACACCTATTGGATGCACAAGATTGGTTAAAAACCCTAATTGGACAAGAATTAGCCTAGGGAGGACGAAAATGACCAAAATGTTCATCCAATGACACAAAAACACCTAATGGATGCACAAGATTGGTTAAAAACCCTAATTGGACAAGAATTAGCCTAGGGAGATCGAAAAGGACCCAAATTTTCATCCAATGACACAAAAACACCTAATGGATGCACAAGATTGGTTAAAAACACTAATTGGACTACATTAAGTGTAGGGGAGAACGAAAGTGACCTAAATGTTCATCCAATGACACAAAAACACCTACTGGATGCACAAGATTGGTTAGAAACCTTAATTGGACAAGATTAAGTGTAGGGATGTCGAAAATGACATAAAAATCATCCAACGACACAAACACACCCTATTGGATGCACAAGATTGGTTGAAAACCATAATTGGACAAGAATTAGCCTAGGGAGGACGAAAATGACCTAAATGATCATCCAATGACACACACACACCTAATGGATGCAAAAGATTGGTTAAAAACCCTAATTGGACAAGAATTAGCCTAGGGAGGACGAAAATCACCTAAATGTTCATCCAATGAAACAAAAACACCTTATGGATGCACAAGATTGGTTAAAAACCCTAATTGGACAAGAATTAGCCTAGGGAGGACGAAAATCACCTAAATGTTCATCAAAACGACACAAAACACATATTGGATGCACAAGATTGGTTAAAAACCCTAATTGGACAAGATTAAGTTTAGGAAGGACGAAAATGACCTAATTGTTCATCCAATGACACAAAACACCTATTGGATGCACAAGATTGGTTAAAAACCCCAATTCGACAAGATTTAGTTTAGGGAGGACGAAAATGACCTAAATGATCATCTAATGACACAAAACACCTATTGGATGCACAAGATTGGTTAAAAACCCTAATTCGACAAGAATTAGCCTAGGGAGGACGAAAATGACCTAATTGTTCATCCAATGACACAAAAATACCTATTGGATGCACAGGATTTGTTAGGAACCCTAGTTGGACAAGATTAAGTGTAGGGAGGTCGAAAATGACATATAAATCTTCCAATGACACAAACACACCTATTGGATGCACAAGATTGGTTAAAAACCCTAATTGGTTAAGATTAAGTGTTGGGAGGACGAAAATGACCTAAATGTTGATCCAATAACACAAAACACCTATTGGATGCACAAGATTGGTTAAAAACCCTAATTGGACAAGAATTAGCCTAGGCAAGACGAAAATAACCTAAATGTTCATCCAATGGCACAAAAACACCTAATGGTACACAAGATTGGTTAAAAACCCTAATTGGACAAGAATTAGCCTAGGGAGGACGAAAATGACCTAATTGTTCATCCTATGACACAAAAATACCTATTGTATGCACAAGATTGGTTAGAAACCCTAATTGGACAAGATTAAGTGTAGGGAAGTCGAAAATGACATAAAAATCATCCAATGACACAAACACACAAATTGCATGCACAAGATTGGTTAGTAACCCTAATTGGACAAGAATAAGCCTAGGGAGGTTGAAAATGACCTAATTGTTCATCCAATGACTCAAACACAACTATTGGATGCACAAGATTGGGTAAAAACCCTAATTGGTCAAGATTAAGTGTAGGGAGGAAGATAATGACCTAAATGTTCATCCAATTACACAAAACACCTATTGGATGCACAAGATTGGTTAAAAACCCTAATTGGACAAGAATTAGCCTAGGGAGGACGAAAATGACCAAAATGTTCATCCAATGACACAAAAACACCTAATGGATGCACAAGATTGGTTAAAAACCCTAATTGGACAAGAATTAGCCTAGGGAGATCGAAAAGGACCCAAATTTTCATCCAACGACACAAAAACACCTAATGGATGCACAAGATTGGTTAAAAACACTAATTGGACTACATTAAGTGTAGGGGAGAACGAAAGTGACCTAAATGTTCATCCAATGACACAAAAACACCTACTGGATGCACAAGATTGGTTAGAAACCTTAATTGGACAAGATTAAGTGTAGGGAGGTCGAAAATGACATAAAAATCATCCAACGACACAAACACACCTATTGCATGCACAAGATTGGTTGAAAACCCTAATTGGACAAGAATTAGCATAGGGAGGACGAAAATGACCTAATTGTTCATCCAATGACACAAAAATACCTATTGGATGCACAAGATTGGTTAAAAACCCTAATTGGTTAAGATTAAGTGTTGGGAGGACGAAAATGACCTAAATGTTGATCCAATAACACAAAACACCTATTGGATGCACAAGATTGGTTGAAAACCCTAATTGGACAAGAATTAGCCTAGGCAAGACGAAAATAACCTAAATGTTCATCCAATGACACAAAAACACCTAATGGATGCACAAGATTGGTTAAAAACCCTAATTGGACAAGAATTAGCCTAGGGAGGACGAAAATGACCTAATTGTTCATCCTATGACACAAAAATACCTATTGTATGCACAAGATTGGTTAGAAACCCTAATTGGACAAGATTAAGTGTAGGGAAGTCGAAAATGACATAAAAATCATCCAATGACACAAACACACCAATTGGATGCACAAGATTGGTTAGTAACCCTAATTGGACAAGAATAAGCCTAGGGAGGTCGAAAATGACCTAATTGTTCATCCAATGACACAAACACAACTATTGGATGCAGAAGATTGGTTAAAAACCCTAATTGGTCAAGATTAAGTGTAGGGAGGAAGATAATGACCTAAATATTCATCCAATTACACAAAACACCTATTGGATGCACAAGATTGGTTAAAAACCCTAATTGGACTACATTAAGTGTAAGGAGGACGAAAATGACCTAAATGTTCATCCAATAACCCAAAACACATATTTGATGCACAAGATTGGTTAAAAACCCTAATTGGACAAGAATTAGCCAAGGGAGGACGAAAATGACGTAATTGTTCATCCAATGACACAAACACACCAATTGGATGCACAAGATTGGTTAGTAACCCTAATTGGATAAGAATAAGCCTAGGGAGGTCGAAAATGACCTAATTGTTCATCCAATGACACAAACACAACTATTGGATGCACAAGATTGGTTAACAACCCTAATTGGACAAGATTAAGTGTAGGGAGGACGAAAATGACCTAAATGATCATCCAATGACACAAAACACCTAATGGATGCACAAGATTGGTTAAAAACCCTAATTGGACTACATTAAGTGTAGGGGAGAACGAAAGTGACCTAAATGTTCATCCAATGACACAAAAACACCTACTGGATGCACAAGATTGGTTAGAAACCTTAATTGGACAAGATTAAGTGTAGGGAGGTCGAAAATGACATAAAAATCATCCAACGACACAAACACACCTATTGGATGCACAAGATTGGTTGAAAACCCTAATTGGACAAGAATTAGCCTAGGGAGGACGAAAATGACCTAAATGTTCATCCAATGACACACAAACACCTAATGGATGCACAAGATTGGTTAAAAACCCTAATTGGACAAGAATTAGCCTAGGGAGATCGAAAAGGACCCAAATTTTCATCCAACGACACAAAAACACCTAATGGATGCACAAGATTGGTTAAAAACACTAATTGGACTACATTAAGTGTAGGGGAGAACGAAAGTGACCTAAATGTTCATCCAATGACACAAAAACACCTACTGGATACACAAGATTGGTTAGAAACCTTAATTGGACAAGATTAAGTGTAGGGAGGTCGAAAATGACATAAAAATCATCCAACGACACAAACACACCTATTGCATGCACAAGATTGGTTGAAAACCCTAATTGGACAAGAATTAGCCTAGGGAGGACGAAAATGACCTAAATGTTCATCCAATGACACAAAAACACCTAATGGATGCACAAGATTGGTTAAAAACCCTAATTGGACAAGAATTAGCCTAGGGAGGACGAAAAGGACCCAAATTTTCATCCAACGACACAAAAACACCTAATGGATGCACAAGATTGGTTAAAAACACTAATTGGACTACATTAAGTGTAGGGGAGAACGAAAATGACCTAAATGTTCATCCAATGACACAAAAACACCTACTGGATGCACAAGATTGGTTAGAAACCTTAATTGGACAAGATTAAGTGTAGGGAGGTCGATAATGACATAAAAATCATCCAACGACACAAACACACCTATTGGATGCACAAGATTGGTTAAAAACCCTAATTGGACAAGATTAAGTTTAGGAAGGACGAAAATGACCTAATTGTTCATCCAATGACACAAAACACCAATTGGATGCACAAGATTGGTTAAAAACCCCAATTGGACAAGATTTAGTTTAGGGAGGACGAAAATGACCTAAATGTTCATCCAATGACACAAAAACACCTAATGGATGCACAAGATTGGTTAAAAACCCTAATTGGACAAGAATTAGCCTAGGGAGGACGAAAATGACCTAATTGTTCATCCTATGACACAAAAATACCTATTGTATGCACAAGATTGGTTAGAAACCCTAATTGGACAAGATTAAGTGTAGGGAAGTCGAAAATGACATAAAAATCATCCAATGACACAAACACACCAATTGGATGCACAAGATTGGTTAGTAACCCTAATTGCACAAGAATAAGCCTAGGGAGGTCGAAAATGACCTAATTGTTCATCCAATGACACAAACACAACTATTGGATGCACAAGATTGGTTAAAAACCCTAATTGGTCAAGATTAAGTGTAGGGAGGAAGATAATGACCTAAATGTTCATCCAATTACACAAAACACCTATTGGATGCACAAGATTGGTTAAAAACCCTAATTGGACAAGAATTAGCCTAGGGAGGACGAAAATGACCAAAATGTTCATCCAATGACACAAAAACACCTAATGGATGCACAAGATTGGTTAAAAACCCTAATTGGACAAGAATTAGCCTAGGGAGGACGAAAATGACCTAAATGTTCATCCAATGACACAAAACACCTAATGGATGCACAAGATTGGTTAAAAACCCTAATTGGACAAGAATTAGCCTAGGGAGGACGAAAATCACCTAAATGTTCATCCAATGAAACAAAAACACCTTATGGATGCACAAGATTGGTTAAAAACCCTAATTGGACAAGAATTAGCCTAGGGAGGACGAAAATCACCTAAATGTTCATCAAAACGACACAAAACACATATTGGATGCACAAGATTGGTTAAAAACCCTAATTGGACAAGATTATGTTTAGGAAGGACGAAAATGACCTAATTGTTCATCCAATGACACAAAACACCTATTGGATGCACAAGATTGGTTAAAAACACTAATTGGAGAAGATTAAGTGTAGGGAGGACGAAAATGACCTAAATGTTCATCCACTGACACAAAACACCTATTGGATGCACAAGTTGGTTAAAAACCCAAATTGGACATGATGAAGTTTTCGAAGGACGAAAATGACCTAATTGTTCATCCAATGACACAAGATTGGTTAGTAACCCTAATTGGACAAGAATAAGCCTAGGGAGGTCGAAAATGACCTAATTGTTCATCCAATGATACAAACACAACTATTGGATGCACAAGATTGGTTAAAAACCCTAATTGGTCAAGATTAAGTGTAGGGAGGAAGATAATGACCTAAATGTTCATCCAATTACACAAAACACCTATTGGATGCACAAGATTGGTTAAAAACCCTAATTGGACAAGAATTAGCCTAGGGAGGACGAAAATGACCAAAATGTTCATCCAATGACACAAAAACACCTAATGGATGCACAAGATTGGTTAAAAACCCTAATTGGACTAGAATTAGCCTAGGGAGGACGAAAAGGACCCATATTTTCATCCAACGACACAAAAACACCTAATGGATGCACAAGATTGGTTAAAAACACTAATTGGACTACATTAAGTGTAGGGGAGAACGAAAATGACCTAAATGTTCATCCAATGACACAAAAACACCTACTGGATGCACAAGATTGGTTACAAACCTTAATTGGACAAGATTAAGTGTAGGGAGGTCGAAAATGACATAAAAATCATCCAACGACACAAACACACCTATTGGATGCACAAGATTGGTTAAAAACCCTTATTGGACAAGATTAAGTTTAGGAAGGACGAAAATGACCTAATTGTTCATCCAATGACACAAAACACCAATTGGATGCACAAGATTGGTTAAAAACCCCAATTGGACAAGATTTAGTTTAGGGAGGACGAAAATGACCTAAATGTTCATCCAATGACACAAAAACACCTAATGGATGCACAAGATTGGTTAAAAACCCTAATTGGACAAGAATTAGCCTAGGGAGGACGAAAATGACCTAATTGTTCATCCTATGACACAAAAATACCTATTGTATGCACAAGATTGGTTAGAAACCCTAATTGGACAAGATTAAGTGTAGGGAAGTCGAAAATGACATAAAAATCATCCAATGACACAAACACACCAATTGGGTGCACAAGATTGGTTAGTAACCCTAATTGGACAAGAATAAGCCTAGGGAGGTCGAAAATGACCTAATTGTTCATCCAATGACACAAACACAACTATTGGATGCACAAGATTGGTTAAAAACCCTAATTGGTCAAGATTAAGTGTAGGGAGGAAGATAATGACCTAAATGTTCATCCAATTACACAAAACACCTATTGGATGCACAAGATTGGTTAAAAACCCTAATTGGACAAGAATTAGCCTAGGGAGGACGAAAATGACCAAAATGTTCATCCAATGACACAAAAACACCTAATGGATGCACAAGATTGGTTAAAAACCCTAATTGGACAAGAATTAGCCTAGGGAGATCGAAAAGGACCCAAATTTTCATCCAATGACACAAAAACACCTAATGGATGCACAAGATTGGTTAAAAACACTAATTGGACTACATTAAGTGTAGGGGAGAACGAAAGTGACCTAAATGTTCATCCAATGACACAAAAACACCTACTGGATGCACAAGATTGGTTAGAAACCTTAATTGGACAAGATTAAGTGTAGGGATGTCGAAAATGACATAAAAATCATCCAACGACACAAACACACCCTATTGGATGCACAAGATTGGTTGAAAACCATAATTGGACAAGAATTAGCCTAGGGAGGACGAAAATGACCTAAATGATCATCCAATGACACACACACACCTAATGGATGCAAAAGATTGGTTAAAAACCCTAATTGGACAAGAATTAGCCTAGGGAGGACGAAAATCACCTAAATGTTCATCCAATGAAACAAAAACACCTTATGGATGCACAAGATTGGTTAAAAACCCTAATTGGACAAGAATTAGCCTAGGGAGGACGAAAATCACCTAAATGTTCATCAAAACGACACAAAACACATATTGGATGCACAAGATTGGTTAAAAACCCTAATTGGACAAGATTAAGTTTAGGAAGGACGAAAATGACCTAATTGTTCATCCAATGACACAAAACACCTATTGGATGCACAAGATTGGTTAAAAACCCCAATTCGACAAGATTTAGTTTAGGGAGGACGAAAATGACCTAAATGATCATCTAATGACGCAAAACACCTATTGGATGCACAAGATGGGTTAAAAACCCTAATTCGACAAGAATTAGCCTAGGGAGGACGAAAATGACATAATTGTTCATCCAATGACACAAAAATACCTATTGGATGCACAGGATTTGTTAGGAACCCTAGTTGGACAAGATTAAGTGTAGGGAGGTCGAAAATGACATATAAATCTTCCAATGACACAAACACACCTATTGGATGCACAAGATTGGTTAAAAACCCTAATTGGTTAAGATTAAGTGTTGGGAGGACGAAAATGACCTAAATGTTGATCCAATAACACAAAACACCTATTGGATGCACAAGATTGGTTAAAAACCCTAATTGGACAAGAATTAGCCTAGGCAAGACGAAAATAACCTAAATGTTCATCCAATGGCACAAAAACACCTAATGGTACACAAGATTGGTTAAAAACCCTAATTGGACAAGAATTAGCCTAGGGAGGACGAAAATGACCTAATTGTTCATCCTATGACACAAAAATACCTATTGTATGCACAAGATTGGTTAGAAACCCTAATTGGACAAGATTAAGTGTAGGGAAGTCGAAAATGACATAAAAATCATCCAATGACACAAACACACAAATTGCATGCACAAGATTGGTTAGTAACCCTAATTGGACAAGAATAAGCCTAGGGAGGTTGAAAATGACCTAATTGTTCATCCAATGACACAAACACAACTATTGGATGCACAAGATTGGGTAAAAACCCTAATTGGTCAAGATTAAGTGTAGGGAGGAAGATAATGACCTAAATGTTCATCCAATTACACAAAACACCTATTGGATGCACAAGATTGGTTAAAAACCCTAATTGGACAAGAATTAGCCTAGGGAGGACGAAAATGACCAAAATGTTCATCCAATGACACAAAAACACCTAATGGATGCACAAGATTGGTTAAAAACCCTAATTGGACAAGAATTAGCCTAGGGAGATCGAAAAGGACCCAAATTTTCATCCAACGACACAAAAACACCTAATGGATGCACAAGATTGGTTAAAAACACTAATTGGACTACATTAAGTGTAGGGGAGAACGAAAGTGACCTAAATGTTCATCCAATGACACAAAAACACCTACTGGATGCACAAGATTGGTTAGAAACCTTAATTGGACAAGATTAAGTGTAGGGAGGTCGAAAATGACATAAAAATCATCCAACGACACAAACACACCTATTGGATGCACAAGATTGGTTGAAAACCCTAATTGGACAAGAATTAGCCTTGGGAGGACGAAAATGACCTAAATGATCATCCAATGACACACAAACACCTAATGGATGCAAAAGATTGGTTAAAAACCCTAATTGGACAAGAATTAGCCTAGGGAGGACGAAAATCACCTAAATGTTCATCCAATGAAACAAAAACACCTTATGGATGCACATGATTGGTTAAAAACCCTAATTGGACAAGAATTAGCCTAGGGAGAACGAAAATGACCTAATTGTTCATCCAATGACACAAAAATACCTATTGGATGCACAGGATTTGTTAGGAACCCTAATTGGACAAGATTAAGTGTAGGGAGGTCGAAAATGACATATAAATCTTCCAATGACACAAACACACCTATTGGATGCACAAGATTGGTTAAAAACCCTAATTGGTTAAGATTAAGTGTTGGGAGGACGAAAATGACCTAAATGTTGATCCAATAACACAAAACACCTATTGGATGCACAAGATTGGTTAAAAACCCTAATTGGACAAGAATTAGCCTAGGCAAGACGAAAATAACCTAAATGTTCATCCAATGACACAAAAACACCTAATGGATGCACAAGATTGGTTAAAAACCCTAATTGGACAAGAATTAGCCTAGGGAGGACGAAAATGACCTAATTGTTCATCCTATGACACAAAAACACCTATTGTATGCACAAGATTGGTTAGAAACCCTAATTGGACAAGATTAAGTGTAGGGAAGTCGAAAATGACATAAAAATCATCCAATGACACAAACACACCAATTGGATGCACAAGATTGGTTAGTAACCCTAATTGGACAAGAATAAGCCTAGGGAGGTCGAAAATGACCTAATTGTTCATCCAATGACACAAAACACCAATTGGATGCACAAGATTGGTTAAAAACCCCAATTGGACAAGATTTAGTTTAGGGAGGACGAAAATGACCTAAATGTTCATCCAATGACACAAAAACACCTAATGGATGCACAAGATTGGTTAAAAACCCTAACTGGACAAGAATTAGCCTAGGGAGGACGAAAATGACCTAATTGTTCATCCTATGACACAAAAATACCTATTGTATGCACAAGATTGGTTAGAAACCCTAATTGGACAAGATTAAGTGTAGGGAAGTCGAAAATGACATAAAAATCATCCAATGACACAAACACACCAATTGGATGCACAAGATTGGTTAGTAACCCTAATTGGACAAGAATAAGCCTAGGGAGGTCGAAAATGACCTAATTGTTCATCCAATGACACAAACACAACTATTGGATGCACAAGATTGGTTAAAAACCCTAATTGGTCAAGATTAAGTGTAGGGAGGAAGATAATGACCTAAATGTTCATCCAATTACACAAAACACCTATTGGATGCACAAGATTGGTTAAAAACCCTAATTGGACAAGAATTAGCCTAGGCAAGACGAAAATAACCTAAATGTTCATCCAATGACACAAAAACACCTAATGGATGCACAAGATTGGTTAAAAACCCTAATTGGACAAGAATTAGCCTAGGGAGGACGAAAATGACCTAATTGTTCATCCTATGACACAAAAATACCTATTGTATGCACAAGATTGGTTAGAAACCCTAATTGGACAAGATTAAGTGTAGGGAAGTCGAAAATGACATAAAAATCATCCAATGACACAAACACACCAATTGGATGCACAAGATTGGTTAGTAACCCTAATTGGACAAGAATAAGCCTAGGGAGGTCGAAAATGACCTAATTGTTCATCCAATGACACAAACACACCTATTGGATGCACAAGATTGGTTAAAAACCCTAATTGGTCAAGATTAAGTGTAGGGAGGAAGATAATGACCTAAATGTTCATCCAATTACACAAAACACCTATTGGATGCACAAGATTGGTTAAAAACCCTAATTGGACAAGAATTAGCCTAGGGAGGACGAAAATGACCAAAATGTTCGTCCAATGACACAAAAACACCTAATGGATGCACAAGATTGGTTAAAAACCCTAATTGGACAAGAATTAGCCTAGGGAGGACGAAAATGACCTAAATGTTCATCCAATGACACAAAACACCTAATGGATGCACAAGATTGGTTAAAAACCCTAATTGGACTACATTAAGTGTAAGGAGGACGAAAATGACCTAAATGTTCATCCAATGACCCAAAACACCTATTTGATGCACAAGATTGGTTAAAAACCCTAATTGGACAAGAATTAGCCTAGGGAGGACGAAAATGACCTAATTGTTCATCCAATGACACAAAACACCTATTGGATGCACAAGATTGGTTAAAGACCCCAATTGGACAAGAATTAGCCTAGGGAGGACGAAAATGACCTAATTGTTCATCCAATGACACAGAAATACCTATTGCATGCACAGGATTGGTTAGAAACCCTAATTGGACAAGATTAAGTGTAGGGAGGTCGAAAATGACCTAATTGTTCATCCAATGACACAAACACTACTATTGGATGCACAAGATTGGTTAGAAACCCTAATTGGACAAGCATAAGCCTAGGGAGGATGAAAATGACCCAAATGTTCATCCAATGACACAAAACACCTATTGGATGCACAAGATTGGTTAAAAACCCTAATTGGACAAGATTAAGTGTAGGGAGGACAAAAATGACTTAAATGTTCATCCAATGACACAAAACACCTAATGGATGCACAAGATTGGTTAAAAACCCAAATTGGACATGATGAAGTTTACGAAGGACGAAAATGACCGAATTGTTCATCCAATGAAACAAAACACCTATTGGATGCACAAGATTGGTTAAAAACCATAATTGGACAAGATTAACTGTAGGGAGGACGAAAATGACCCAAATGTTCATCCAATGACACAAAACACCTATTGGATGCACAAGATTGGTTAAAAACCTTAATTGGACAAGAATTAGCCTAGGGAGGACGAAAATGACCTAATTGTTCATCCAATGACACAAAAACACCTATTGGATGTACAAGACTGGTTAAAAACCCTAATTGGACAAGAATTAGCCTAGGGAGGACAAAAATGACCTAATTGTTCATCCAATGACACAAAAACACCTACTGGATGCACAAGATTGGTTAGAAACCTTAATTGGACAAGATTAAGTGTAGGGAGGTCGAAAATGACATAAAAATCATCGAATGACACAAACACACCTATTGGATGCACAAGATTGGTTAAAAACCCTAATTGGTTAAGATTAAGTGTTGGGAGGACGAAAATGACCTAAATGTTGATCCAATAACACAAAACACCTATTGGATGCACAAGATTGGTTAAAAACCCTAATTGGACAAGAATTATCCTAGGCAAGACGAAAATAACCTAAATGTTCATCCAATGACACAAAAACACCTAATGGATGCACAAGATTGGTTAAAAACCCTAATTGGACAAGAATTAGCCTAGGGAGGACGAAAATGACCTAATTGTTCATCCAATGACACAAAAACACCTATTGGATGCACAAGATTGGTTAGAAACCCTAATTGGACAAGCATAAGCCTATGGAGGATGAAAATGACCTAAATGTTCATTCAATGACACAAAAACACCTATTGGATGCACAAGATTGGTTAAAAATCCTAATTGGACAAGATTAAGTGTAGGGAGGACGAAAATGACATAAATATTCGTCCAATGACACAAAAACAACTATTGGATACACAAGATTGGTTAAAAATCCTAATTGGACAAGATTAAGTGTAGGGAGGACGAAAATGACCTAAATGTTCATCCAATGACACAAAACACCTATTGGATGCACAAGATTGGTTAAAAACCCTAATTGGACAAGAATTAGCCTAGGGAGGACGAAAATGACCAAAATGTTCATCCAATGACACAAAAACACCTAATGGATGCACAAGATTGGTTAAAAACCCTAATTGGACAAGAATTAGCCTAGGGAGATCGAAAAGGACCCAAATTTTCATCCAACGACACAAAAACACCTAATGGATGCACAAGATTGGTTAAAAACACTAATTGGACTACATTAAGTGTAGGGGAGAACGAAAGTGACCTAAATGTTCATCCAATGACACAAAAACACCTACTGGATGCACAAGATTGGTTAGAAACCTTAATTGGACAAGATTAAGTGTAGGGAGGTCGAAAATGACATAAAAATCATCCAACGACACAAACACACCTATTGCATGCACAAGATTGGTTGAAAACCCTAATTGGACAAGAATTAGCCTAGGGAGGACGAAAATGACCTAATTGTTCATCCAATGACACAAAAATACCTATTGGATGCACAAGATTGGTTAAAAACCCTAATTGGTTAAGATTAAGTGTTGGGAGGACGAAAATGACCTAAATGTTGATCCAATAACACAAAACACCTATTGGATGCACAAGATTGGTTGAAAACCCTAATTGGACAAGAATTAGCCTAGGCAAGACGAAAATAACCTAAATGTTCATCCAATGACACAAAAACACCTAATGGATGCACAAGATTGGTTAAAAACCCTAATTGGACAAGAATTAGCCTAGGGAGGACGAAAATGACCTAATTGTTCATCCTATGACACAAAAATACCTATTGTATGCACAAGATTGGTTAGAAACCCTAATTGGACAAGATTAAGTGTAGGGAAGTCGAAAATGACATAAAAATCATCCAATGACACAAACACACCAATTGGATGCACAAGATTGGTTAGTAACCCTAATTGGACAAGAATAAGCCTAGGGAGGTCGAAAATGACCTAATTGTTCATCCAATGACACAAACACAACTATTGGATGCACAAGATTGGTTAAAAACCCTAATTGGTCAAGATTAAGTGTAGGGAGGAAGATAATGACCTAAATGTTCATCCAATTACACAAAACACCTATTGGATGCACAAGATTGGTTAAAAACCCTAATTGGACAAGAACTAGCCTAGGGAGGACGAAAATGACCTAAATGTTCATCCAATGACACAAAAACACCTAATGGATGCACAAGATTGGTTAAAAACCCTAATTGGACAAGAATTAGCCTAGGGAGATCGAAAAGGACCCAAATTTTCATCCAACGACACAAAAACACTTAATGGATGCACAAGATTGGTTAAAAACACTAATTGGACTACATTAAGTGTAGGGGAGAACGAAAGTGACCTAAATGTTCATCCAATGACACAAAAACACCTACTGGATGCACAAGATTGGTTAGAAACCTTAATTGGACAAGATTAAGTGTAGGGAGGTCGAAAATGACATAAAAATCATCCAACGACACAAACACACCTATTGGATGCACAAGATTGGTTGAAAACCCTAATTGGACAAGAATTAGCCTTGGGAGGACGAAAATGACCTAAATGATCATCCAATGACACACAAACACCTAATGGATGCAAAAGATTGGTTAAAAACCCTAATTGGACAAGAATTAGCCTAGGGAGGACGAAAATCACCTAAATGTTCATCCAATGAAACAAAAACACCTTATGGATGCACATGATTGGTTAAAAACCCTAATTGGACAAGAATTAGCCTAGGGAGAACGAAAATCACGTAAATGTTCATCAAAACGACACAAAACACATATTGGATGCACAAGATTGGTTAAAAACCCTAATTCGACAAGAATTAGCCTAGGGAGGACGAAAATGACCTAATTGTTCATCCAATGACACAAAAATACCTATTGGATGCACAGGATTTGTTAGGAACCCTAATTGGACAAGATTAAGTGTAGGGAGGTCGAAAATGACATATAAATCTTCCAATGACACAAACACACCTATTGGATGCACAAGATTGGTTAAAAACCCTAATTGGTTAAGATTAAGTGTTGGGAGGACGAAAATGACCTAAATGTTGATCCAATAACACAAAACACCTATTGGATGCACAAGATTGGTTAAAAACCCTAATTGGACAAGAATTAGCCTAGGGAGGACGAAAATCACCTAAATGTTCATCAAAACGACACAAAAGACATATTGGATGCACAAGATTGGTTAAAAACCCTAATTGGACAAGATTATGTTTAGGAAGGACGAAAATGACCTAATTGTTCATCCAATGACACAAAAATACCTATTGGATGCACAGGATTTGTTAGGAACCCTAATTGGACAAGATTAAGTGTAGGGAGGTCGAAAATGACATATAAATCTTCCAATGACACAAACACACCTATTGGATGCACAAGATTGGTTAAAAACCCTAATTGGACAAGAATTAGCCTAGGGAGGACGAAAATGACCTAAATGTTCATCCAATGACACATAACACCTAATGGATGCACAAGATTGGTTAAAAACCCTAATTGGACAAGAATTAGCCTAGGGAGGACGAAAATCACCTAAATGTTCATCCAATGAAACAAAAACACCTTATGGATGCACAAGATTGGTTAAAAACCCTAATTGGACAAGAATTAGCCTAGGGAGGACGAAAATCACCTAAATGTTCATCAAAACGACACAAAACACATATTGGATGCACAAGATTGGTTAAAAACCCTAATTCGACAAGAATTAGCCTAGGGAGGACGAAAATGACCTAATTGTTCATCCAATGACACAAAAATACCTATTGGATGCACAGGGTTTGTTAGGAACCCTAATTCGACAAGATTAAGTGTAGGGAAGTCGAAAATGACATATAAATCTTCCAATGACACAAACACACCTATTGGACGCACAAGATTGGTTAAAAACCCTAATTGGTTAAGATTAAGTGTTGGGAGGACGAAAATGACCTAAATGTTGATCCAATAACACAAAACACCTATTGGATGCACAAGATTGGTTAAAAACCCTAATTGGACAAGATTAAGTTTAGGAAGGACGAAAATGACCTAATTGTTCATCCAATGACACAAAACACCAATTGGATGCACAAGATTGGTTAAAAACCCCAATTGGACAAGATTTAGTTTAGGGAGGACGAAAATGACCTAAATGTTCATCCAATGACACAAAAACACCTAATGGATGCACAAGATTGGTTAAAAACCCTAATTGGACAAGAATTAGCCTAGGGAGGACGAAAATGACCTAATTGTTCATCCTATGACACAAAAATACCTATTGTATGCACAAGATTGGTTAGAAACCCTAATTGGACAAGATTAAGTGTAGGGAAGTCGAAAATGACATAAAAATCATCCAATGACACAAACACACCAATTGGATGCACAAGATTGGTTAGTAACCCTAATTGCACAAGAATAAGCCTAGGGAGGTCGAAAATGACCTAATTGTTCATCCAATGACACAAACACAACTATTGGATGCACAAGATTGGTTAAAAACCCTAATTGGTCAAGATTAAGTGTAGGGAGGAAGATAATGACCTAAATGTTCATCCAATTACACAAAACACCTATTGGATGCACAAGATTGGTTAAAAACCCTAATTGGACAAGAATTAGCCTAGGGAGGACGAAAATGACCAAAATGTTCATCCAATGACACAAAAACACCTAATGGATGCACAAGATTGGTTAAAAACCCTAATTGGACAAGAATTAGCCTAGGGAGGACGAAAATGACCTAAATGTTCATCCAATGACACAAAACACCTAATGGATGCACAAGATTGGTTAAAAACCCTAATTGGACAAGATTAAGTGTAGGGAGGACGAAAATGACCTAAATGTTCATCCAATGACACAAAACACCTATTGGATGCACAAGATTGGTTAAAAACCCTAATTGGATAAGAATTAGCCTAAGGAGGACGAAAATGACCTAAATGTTCATCCAAAGACACAAAACACCTATTGGAGGCACAAGATTGGTTAAAAACCCTAATTGGATAAGAATTAGCCTAAGGAGGACGAAAATGACCTAAATGTTCATCCAAAGACACAAAACACCTATTGGAGGCACAAGATTGGTTAAAAACCCTAATTGAACAAGAATTATCATAGGGAGGACGAAAATGACCTAATTGTTCATCCAATGACACAAAAACACCAATTGGATGCACAAGATTGGTTAGAAACCCTAATTGGAAAAGATAAAGTGTAGGGAGGACGAAAATGACCTAAATGTTCATCCAATGACACAAAACACCTATTGGATGCACAAGATTGGTTAAAAACCCTAATTGGACAAGAATTAGCCTAGGGAGGACGAAAATGACCTAATTGTTCATCCAATGACACAAACACACCAATTGGATGCACAAGATTGGTTAGAAACCCTAATTGGACAAGAATAAGCCTAGGGAGGTCGAAAATGACCTAATTGTTCATCCAATGACACAAACACAACTATTGGATGCACAAGATTGGTTAAAAACCCTAATTGGTCAAGATTAAGTGTAGGGAGGAAGATAATGACCTAAATGTTCATCCAATTACACAAAACACCTATTGGATGCACAAGATTGGTTAAAAACCCTAATTGGACAAGAATTAGCCTAGGGAGGACGAAAATGACCTAAATGTTCATCCTATGACACAAAAATACCTATTGTATGCACAAGATTGGTTAGAAACCCTAATTGGACAAGATTAAGTGTAGGGAAGTCGAAAATGACATAAAAATCATCCAATGACACAAACACACCAATTGGATGCACAAGATTGGTTAGTAACCCTAATTGGACAAGAATAAGCCTAGGGAGGTCGAAAATGACCTAATTGTTCATCCAATGACACAAACACAACTATTGGATGCACAAGATTGGTTAAAAACCGTAATTGGACAAGCATAAGCCTAGGGAGGATGAAAATGACCTAAATGTTCATCCAATGACACAAAACACCTATTGGATGCACAAGATTGGTTAAAAACCCTAATTGGACAAGATTAAGTGTAGGGAGGACGAAAATGACCTAAATGATCATCCAATGACACAAAACACCTAATGGATGCACAAGATTGGTTAAAAACCCTAATTGGACAAGATTAAGTGTAGGGAAGTCGAAAATGACATAAAAATCATCCAATGACACAAACACACCAATTGGATGCACAAGATTGGTTAGTAACCCTAATTGGACAAGAATAAGCCTAGGGAGGTCGAAAATGACCTAATTGTTCATCCAATGACACAAACACAACTATTGGATGCAGAAGATTGGTTAAAAACCCTAATTGGTCAAGATTAAGTGTAGGGAGGAAGATAATGACCTAAATATTCATCCAATTACACAAAACACCTATTGGATGCACAAGATTGGTTAAAAACCCTAATTGGACAAGAATTAGCCTAGGGAGGACGAAAATGACCTAAATGTTCATCCAATGACACAAAAACACCTAATGGATGCACAAGATTGGTTAAAAACCCTAATTGGACAAGAATTAGCCTAGGGAGATCGAAAAGGACCCAAATTTTTATCCAACGACACAAAAACACCTAATGGATGCACAAGATTGGTTAAAAACACTAATTGGACTACATTAAGTGTAGGGGAGAACGAAAGTGACCTAAATGTTCATCCAATGATACAAAAACACCTACTGGATGCACAAGATTGGTTAGAAACCTTAATTGGACAAGATTAAGTGTAGGGAGGTCGAAAATGACATAAAAATCATCCAACGACACAAACACACCTATTGGATGCACAAGATTGGTTGAAAACCCTAATTGGACAAGAATTAGCCTAGGGAGGACGAAAATGACCTAAATGTTCATCCAATGACACACAAACACCTAATGGATGCAAAAGATTGGTTAAAAACCCTAATTGGACAAGAATTAGCCTAGGGAGGACGAAAATCACCTAAATGTTCATCCAATGAAACAAAAACACCTTATGGATGCACAAGATTGGTTAAAAACCCTAATTGGACAAGAATTAGCCTAGGGAGGACGAAAATCACCTAAATGTTCATCAAAACGACACAAAACACATATTGGATGCACAAGATTGGTTAAAAACCCTAATTGGACAAGATTATGTTTAGGAAGGACGAAAATGACCTAATTGTTCATCCAATGACACAAAAATACCTATTGGATGCACAGGATTTGTTAGGAACCCATATTGGACAAGATTAAGTGTAGGGAGGTCGAAAATGACATATAAATCTTCCAATGACACAAACACACCTATTGGATGCACAAGATTGGTTAAAAACCCTAATTGGTTAAGATTAAGTGTTGGGAGGACGAAAATGACCTAAATGTTGATCCAATAACACAAAACACCTATTGGATGCACAAGATTGGTTAAAAACCCTAATTGGACAAGAATTAGCCTAGGCAAGACGAAAATAACCTAAATGTTCATCCAATGACACAAAAACACCTAATGGATGCACAAGATTGGTTAAAAACCCTAATTGGACAAGAATTAGCCTAGGGAGGACGAAAATGACCTAATTGTTCATCCTATGACACAAAAATACCTATTGTATGCACAAGATTGGTTAGAAACCCTAATTGGACAAGATTAAGTGTAGGGAAGTCGAAAATGACATAAAAATCATCCAATGACACAAACACACCAATTGGATGCACAAGATTGGTTAGTAACCCTAATTGGACAAGAATAAGCCTAGGGAGGTCGAAAATGACCTAATTGTTCATCCAATGACACAAACACAAGTATTGGATGCACAAGATTGGTTAAAAACCCTTATTGGTCAAGATTAAGTGTAGGGAGGAAGATAATGACCTAAATGTTCATCCAATTACACAAAACACCTATTGGATGCACAAGATTGGTTAAAAACCCTAATTGGACAAGAATTAGCCTAGGGAGGACGAAAATGACCAAAATGTTCATCCAATGACACAAAAACACCTAATGGATGCACAAGATTGGTTAAAAACCCTAATTGGACAAGAATTAACCTAGGGAGATCGAAAAGGACCCAAATTTTCATCCAACGACACAAAAACACCTAATGGATGCACAAGATTGGTTAAAAACACTAATTGGACTACATTAAGTGTAGGGGAGAACGAAAGTGACCTAAATGTTCATCCAATGACACAAAAACACCTACTGGATGCACAAGATTGGTTAGAAACCCTAATTGGACAAGATTAAGTGTAGGGAGGTCGAAAATGACATATAAATCTTCCAATGACACAAACACACCTATTGGATGCACAAGATTGGTTAAAAACCCTAATTGGACAAGAATTAGCCTAGGGAGGACGAAAATGACCTAAATGTTCATCCAATGACACACAAACACCTAATGGATGCAAAAGATTGGTTAAAAACCCTAATTGGACAAGAATTAGCCTAGGCAAGACGAAAATAACCTAAATGTTCATCCAATGACACAAAAACACCTAATGGATGCACAAGATTGGTTAAAAACCCTAATTGGACAAGAATTAGCCTAGGGAAGACGAAAATGACCTAATTGTTCATCCTATGACACAAAAATACCTATTGTATGCACAAGATTGGTTAGAAACCCTAATTGGACAAGATTAAGTGTAGGGAAGTCGAAAATGACACAAAAATCATCCAATAACACAAACACACCAATTGGAAGCACAAGATTGGTTAGTAACCCTAATTGGACAAGAATAAGCCTAGGGAGGTCGAAAATGACCTAATTGTTCATCCAATGACACAAACACAACTATTGGATCCACAAGATTGGTTAAAAACCCTAATTGGTCAAGATTAAGTGTAGGGAGGAAGATAATGACCTAAATGTTCATCCAATTACACAAAACACCTATTGGATGCACAAAATTGGTTAAAAACCCTAATTGGACAAGAATTAGCCTAGGGAGGACGAAAATGACCAAAATGTTCATCCAATGACACAAAAACACCTAATGGATGCACAAGATTGGTTAAAAACCCTAATTGGACAAGAATTAGCCTAGGGAGGACGAAAATGACCTAAATGTTCATCCAATGACACAAAACACCTAATGGATGCACAAGATTGGTTAAAAACCCTAATTGGACAAGAATTAACCTAGGGAGGACGAAAATCACCTAAATGTTCATCCAATGAAACAAAAACACCTTATGGATGCACAAGATTGGTTAAAAACCCTAATTGGACAAGAATTAGCCTAGGGAGGACGAAAATCACCTAAATGTTCATCAAAACGACACAAAACACATATTGGATGCACAAGATTGGTTAAAAACCCTAATTCGACAAGAATTAGCCTAGGGAGGACGAAAATGACCTAATTGTTCATCCAATGACACAAAAATACCTATTGGATGCACAGGATTTGTTAGGAACCCTAATTGGACAAGATTAAGTGTAGGGAGGTCGAAAATGACATATAAATCTTCCAATGACACAAACACACCTATTGGATGCACAAGATTGGTTAAAAACCCTAATTGGTTAAGATTAATTGTTGGGAGGACGAAAATGACCTAAATGTTGATCCAATAACACAAAACACCTATTGGATGCACAAGATTGGTTAAAAACCCTAATTGGACAAGAATTCGCCTAGGCAAGACGAAAATAACCTAAATGTTCATCCAATGACACAAAAACACCTAATGGATGCACAAGATTGGTTAAAAACCCTAATTGGACAAGAATTAGCCTAGGGAGGACGAAAATGACCTAATTGTTCATCCTATGACATAAAAATACCTATTGTATGCACAAGATTGGTTAGAAACCCTAATTGGACAAGATTAAGTGTAGGGAAGTCGAAAATGACATAAAAATCATCCAATGACACAAACACACCAATTGGATGCACAAGATTGGTTAGTAACCCTAATTGGACAAGAATAAGCCTAGTGAGGTCGAAAATGACCTAATTGTTCATCCAACGACACAAACACAACTATTGGATGCACAAGATTGGTTAAAAACCCTAATTGGTCAAGATTAAGTGTAGGGAGGAAGATAATGACCTAAATATTCATCCAATTACACAAAACACCTATTGGATGCACAAGATTGGTTAAAAACCCTAATTGGACAAGAATTAACCTAGGGAGGACGAAAATGACCTAAATGTTCATCCAATGACACAAAAACACCTAATGGATGCACAAGATTGGTTAAAAACCCTAATTGGACAAGAATTAGCCTAGGGAGATCGAAAAGGACCCAAATTTTCATCCAACGACACAAAAACACCTAATGGATGCACAAGATTGGTTAAAAACACTAATTGGACTACATTAAGTGTAAGGAGGACGAAAATGACCTAAATGTTCATCGAATGACCCGAAACACCTATTTGATGCACAAGATTGGTTAAAAACCCTAATTGGACAAGAATTAGCCTAGGGAGGACGAAAATGACCTAAATGTTCATCCAATGAAACAAAAACACCTTATGGATGCACAAGATTGGTTAAAAAACCTAATTGGACAAGAATTAGCCTAGGGAGGACGAAAATCACCTAAATGTTCATCAAAACGACACAAAACACATATTGGATGCACAAGATTGGTTAAAAACCCTAATTGGACTACATTAAGTGTAGGGGAGAACGAAAGTGACCTAAATGTTCATCCAATGACACAAAAACACCTATTGGATGCACAAGATTGGTTAAAAACCCCAATTCGACAAGATTTAGTTTAGGGAGGACGAAAATGACCTAAATGATCATCTAATGACACAAAACACCTATTGGATGCACAAGATTGGTTAAAAACCCTAATTCGACAAGAATTAGCCTAGGGAGGGCGAAAATGACCTAATTGTTCATCCAATGACACAAAAATACCTATTGGATGCACAAGATTGGTTAAAAACACTAATTGGACTACATTAAGTGTAGGGGAGAACGAAAGTGACCTAAATGTTCATCCAATGACACAAAAACACCTACTGGATGCACAAGATTGGTTAGAAACCTTAATTGGACAAGATTAAGTGTAGGGAGGTCGAAAATGACATAAAAATCATCCAACGACACAAACACACCTATTGGATGCACAAGATTGGTTGAAAACCCTAATTGGACAAGAATTAGCCTAGGGAGGACGAAAATGACCTAAATGTTCATCCAATGACACACAAACACCTAATGGATGCAAAAGATTGGTTAAAAACCCTAATTGGACAAGAATTAGCCTAGGGAGGACGAAAATCACCTAAATGTTCATCCAATGAAACAAAAACACCTTATGGATGCACAAGATTGGTTAAAAAACCTAATTGGACAAGAATTAGCCTAGGGAGGACGAAAATCACCTAAATGTTCATCAAAACGACACAAAACACATATTGGATGCACAAGATTGGTTAAAAACCCTAATTGGACAAGATTATGTTTAGGAAGGACGAAAATGACCTAATTGTTCATCCAATGACACAAAAACACCTATTGGATGCACAAGATTGGTTAAAAACCCCAATTCGACAAGATTTAGTTTAGGGAGGACGAAAATGACCTAAATGATCATCTAATGACACAAAACACCTATTGGATGCACAAGATTGGTTAAAAACCCTAATTCGACAAGAATTAGCCTAGGGAGGGCGAAAATGACCTAATTGTTCATCCAATGACACAAAAATACCTATTGGATGCACAGGATTTGTTAGGAACCCTAATTGGACAAGATTAAGTGTAGGGAGGTCGAAAATGACATATAAATCTTCCAATGACAAAAACACACCTATTGGATGCACAAGATTGGTTAACAACCTTAATTGGACAAGAATTAGCCGAGGGAGGACAAAAATGACCTAATTGTTCATCTAATGACACAAAAACACCTACTGGATGCACAAGATTGGTTAGAAACCTTAATTGGACAAGATTAAGTGTAGGGAGGTCGAAAATGACATAAAAATCATCCAATGACACGAACACACCTATTGGATCCACAAGATTGGTTAAAAACCCTAATTGGTTAAGATTAAGTGTAGTGACGACGAAAATGACCTAAATGTTGATCCAATGACACAAAACACCTATTGGATGCACAAGATTGGTTAAAAACCATAATTGGACAAGATTAAGTGTAGGGAGGACGAAAATGACCCAAATGTTCATCCAATGACACAAAACACCTATTGGATGCACAAGATTGGTTAAAAACCTTAATTGGACAAGAATTAGCCTAGGGAGGACGAAAATGATCTAATTCTTCATCCAATGACACAAAAACACCTATTGGATGTACAAGACTGGTTAAAAACCCTAATTGGACAAGAATTAGCCTTGGGAGGACAAAAATGACCTAATTGTTCATCCAATGACACAAAAATACCTACTGGATGCACAAGATTGGTTAGAAACCTTAATTGGACAAGATTAAGTGTAGGGAGGTCGAAAATGACATAAAAAACATCCAATGACAAAAACACACCTATTGGATGCACAAGATTGGTTAAAAACCCTAATTGGTTAAGATTAAGTGTAGGGAGGACGAAAATGACCTAAATGTTGATCCAATGACACAAAACACCTTATGGATGCACAAGATTGGTTAAAAACCCTAATTGGACTACATTAAGTGTAAGGAGGACGAAAATGACCTAAATGTTCATCCAATAACCCAAAACACATATTTGATGCACAAGATTGGTTAAAAACCCTAATTGGACAAGAATTAGCCAAGGGAGGACGAAAATGACGTAATTGTTCATCCAATGACACAAACACACCAATTGGATGCACAAGATTGGTTAGTAACCCTAATTGGATAAGAATAAGCCTAGGGAGGTCGAAAATGACCTAATTGTTCATCCAATGACACAAACACAACTATTGGATGCACAAGATTGGTTAACAACCCTAATTGGACAAGATTAAGTGTAGGGAGGACGAAAATGACCTAAATGATCATCCAATGACACAAAACACCTAATGGATGCACAAGATTGGTTAAAAACCCTAATTGGACTACATTAAGTGTAGGGGAGAACGAAAGTGACCTAAATGTTCATCCAATGACACAAAAACACCTACTGGATGCACAAGATTGGTTAGAAACCTTAATTGGACAAGATTAAGTGTAGGGAGGTCGAAAATGACATAAAAATCATCCAACGACACAAACACACCTATTGGATGCACAAGATTGGTTGAAAACCCTAATTGGACAAGAATTAGCCTAGGGAGGACGAAAATGACCTAAATGTTCATCCAATGACACACAAACACCTAATGGATGCAAAAGATTGGTTAAAAACCCTAATTGGACAAGAATTAGCCTAGGGAGGACGAAAATCACCTAAATGTTCATCCAATGAAACAAAAACACCTTATGGATGCACAAGATTGGTTAAAAAACCTAATTGGACAAGAATTAGCCTAGGGAGGACGAAAATCACCTAAATGTTCATCAAAACGACACAAAACACATATTGGATGCACAAGATTGCTTAAAAACCCTAATTGGACAAGATTATGTTTAGGAAGGACGAAAATGACCTAATTGTTCATCCAATGACACAAAAACACCTATTGGATGCACAAGATTGGTTAAAAACCCCAATTCGACAAGATTTAGTTTAAGGAGGACGAAAATGACCTAAATGATCATCTAATGACACAAAACACCTATTGGATGCACAAGATTGGTTAAAAACCCTAATTCGACAAGAATTAGCCTAGGGAGGGCGAAAATGACCTAATTGTTCATCCAATGACACAAAAATACCTATTGGATGCACAGGATTTGTTAGGAACCCTAATTGGACAAGATTAAGTGTAGGGAGGTCGAAAATGACATATAAATCTTCCAATGACAAAAACACACCTATTGGATGCACAAGATTGGTTAACAACCTTAATTGGACAAGAATTAGCCGAGGGAGGACAAAAATGACCTAATTGTTCATCTAATGACACAAAAACACCTACTGGATGCACAAGATTGGTTAGAAACCTTAATTGGACAAGATTAAGTGTAGGGAGGTCGAAAATGACATAAAAATCATCCAATGACACGAACACACCTATTGGATCCACAAGATTGGTTAAAAACCCTAATTGGTTAAGATTAAGTGTAGTGACGACGAAAATGACCTAAATGTTGATCCAATGACACAAAACACCTATTGGATGCACAAGATTGGTTAAAAACCATAATTGGACAAGATTAAGTGTAGGGAGGACGAAAATGACCCAAATGTTCATCCAATGACACAAAACACCTATTGGATGCACAAGATTGGTTAAAAACCTTAATTGGACAAGAATTAGCCTAGGGAGGACGAAAATGACCTAATTGTTCATCCAATGACACAAAAACACCTACTGGATGCACAAGATTGGTTAGAAACCTTAATTGGACAAGATTAAGTGTAGGGAGGTCGAAAATGACATAAAAATCATCCAATGACACAAACACACCTATTGGATCCACAAGATTGGTTAAAAACCCTAATTGGTTAAGATTAAGTGTAGGGAGGACGAAAATAACCTAAATGTTGATCCAATGACACAAAACACCTATTGGATGCTCAAGATTGGTTAAAAACCCTAATTGGACAAGAATTAGCCTAGGCAAGACGAAAATAACCTAAATGTTCATCCAATGACACAAAAACACCTAATGGATGCACAAGATTGGTTAAAAACCCTAATTGGACAAGAATTAGCCTAGGGAGGACGAAAATGACCTAATCGTTCATCCTATGAGACAAAAATACCTATTGTATGCACAAGATTGGTTAGAAACCCTAATTGGACAAGATTAAGTGTAGGGAAGTCGAAAATAACATAAAAATCATCCAATGACACAAACACACCAATTGGATGCACAAGATTGGTTAGTAACCCTAATTGGAATGAAATAAGCCTAGGGAGGTCGAAAATGACCTAATTGTTCATCCAATGACACAAACACAACTATTGGATGCAGAAGATTGGTTAAAAACCCTAATTGGTCAAGATTAAGTGTAGGGAGGAAGATAATGACCTAAATGTTCATCCAATTACACAAAACACCTAATGGATGCACAAGATTGGTTAGAAACCTTAATTGGACAAGAATAAGTGTAGGGAGGTCGAAAATGACTTAAAAATCATCCAATGACACAAACACACCTATTGGATGCACAAGATTGGTTAAAAACCCTAATTGGACAAGAATTAGCCTAGGGAGGACGAAAATGACCTAAATGTTCATCCAATGACACAAAAACATCTATTGGATGCACAAGATTGGTTAAAAACCCTAATGGGACAAGAATTAGCCTAGGGAGGACAAAAATGACCTAATTGTTCATCCAATGACACAAAAACACCTACTGGATGCACAAGATTGGTTAGAAACCTTAATTGGACAAGAATAAGTGTAGGGAGGTCGAAAATGACTTAAAAATCATCCAACGACACAAACACACCTATTGGATGCACAAGATTGGTTAAAAACCCTAATTGGACAAGAATTAGCCTAGGGTGGAAGAAAATGACCTAAATGTTCATCCAATGACACAAAAACACCTAATGGATGCACAAGATTGGTTAAAATCCCTAATCGGACAAGAATTAGCCTAGGGAGGACGAAAATGACCTAAATGTTCATCCAATGACACAAAAACACCTAATGGATGCACAAGATTGGTTAAAAACCCTAATTGGACAAGAATTAGCCTAGGGAGGACGAAAATGACCTAAATGTTCATCCAACGATACCAAAACACCTAATGGATGCACAAGATTGGTTAAAAACCCAAATTGGACAAGAATTAGCCTAGGGAGGACAAAAGTGACCTAATTGTTCATCCAATGACACAAAAATACCTATTGGATGCACAAGATTGGTTAGTAACCCTAATTGGACAAGAATAAGCCTAGGGAGGTCGAAAATGACCTAATTGTTCATCCAATGACACAAACACAACTATTGGATGCACAAGATTGGTTAAAAACCCTAATTGGTTAAGATTAAGTGTAGGGAAGAAGATAATGACCTAAATGTTCATCCAATTACACAAAACACCTATTGGATGCACAAGATTGGTTAAAAACCCTAATTGGACAAGAATTAGCCTAGGGAGGACGAAAATGACCTAA
>JBBPBS010000604.1:2039270-2049305 GCA_037974835.1 Cicer judaicum | reverse complement strand
AAACCATAATTGGACAAGATTAAGTGTAGGGAGGACGAAAATGACCCAAATGTTCATCCAATGACACAAAACACCTATTGGATGCACAAGATTGGTTAAAAACCCTAATTGGACAAGAATTAGCCTAGGGAGGACGAAATTGACCTAATTGTTAATCCAATGACACAAAAACACCTATTGGATGTACAAGATTGGTTAAAAACCCTAATTGGACAAGAATTAGCCTAGGGAGGACAAAAATGACCTAATTGTTCATCCAATGACACAAAAACACCTAATGGATGCACAAGATTGGTTAAAAACCATAATTGGACAAGATTAAGTGTAGGGAGGACGAAAATGACCTAAATGTTCATCCAATGACACAAAAACAGCTAATGGATGCACAAGATTGGTTAAAAACCCTAATTGGACAAGAATTAGCCTAGGGAGGACGAAAATGACCTAAATGTTCATCCAACGACACCAAAACACCTAATTGTTGCACAAGATTGGTTAAAAACACTAATTGGACTACATTAAGTGTAGGGGAGAACGAAAATAACCTAAATGTTAATCCAATGACACGAAAACACCTACTGGATGCACAAGATTGGATAGAAACCTTAATTGGACAAGATTAATTTTAGGGAGGTCGAAAATGACATAAAAATCATCCAACGACACAAACACACCTATTGGATGCACAAGACTGGTTGAAAACCCAAATTGGACAAGAATTAGCCTAGGGAGGACGAAAATGACCTAAATGTTCATCCAATGACACACAAACACCTAATGGATGCAAAAGATTGGTTAAAAAACCTAATTGGACAAGAATTAGCCTAGGGAGGACGAAAATCACCTAAATGTTCATCCAATGAACAAAAACACCTTATGGATGCACAAGATTGGTTAAAAACCCTAATGGGACAAGAATTAGCCTAGGGAGGACGAAAATGACCTAAATGTTCATCAAAACGACACAAAATACCTATTGGATGCACAAGATTGGTTAAAAACCCAAATTGGACAAGAATAAGTTTAGGAAGGACGAAAATGACCTAATTGTTCATCCAATGACACAAAACACCTATTGGATGCACAAGATTGGTTAAAAACCCCAATTGGACAAGATTTAGTTTAGGGAGGACGAAAACGACCTAAATGATCATCTAATGACACAAAACACCTATTGGATGCACAAGATTGGTTAAAAACCCTAATTGGACAAGAATTAGCCTAGGGAGGACGAAAATGACCTAATTGTTCATCCAATGACACAAAAATACCTATTGCATGCACAGGATTGGTTAGAAACCCTAATTGGACAAGATTAAGTGTAGGGAGGTCGAAAATGACATATAAATCATCCAATGACACAAACACACCTATTGGATGCACAAGATTGGTTAAAAACCCTAATTGGGCAAGAATTAGCCTAGGGAGGACGAAAATGACCTAAATGTTCATCCAATGACACAAAACACCTAATGGATGCACAAGATTGGTTAAAAACCCTAATTGGACTACATTAAGTGTAAGGAGGACGAAAATTACCTAAATGTTCATCGAATGACCCAAAACACCTATTTGATGCACAAGATTGGTTAAAAACCCTAATTGGACAGGAATTAGCCTAGGGAGGACGAAAATGACCTAATTGTTCATCCAATGAACCAAAATACCTATTCGATGCACAAGATTGGTTAAAGACCCTAATTAGACAAGAATTAGCCTAGGGAGGACGAAAATGACCTAATTGTTCATCCAATGACACAAAAATACCTATTGCATGCACATGATTGGTTAGAAACCCTAATTGGACAAGATTAAGTGTAGGGAGGTCGAAAATGACCTAATTGTTCATCCCATGACACAAACACAACTATTGGATGCACAAGATTGGTTAGAAACCCTAATTGGACAAGCATAAGCCTTGGGAGGATGAAAATGACCTAAATGTTCATCCAATGACACAAAACACCTATTGGATGCACAAGATTGGTTAAAAACCCTAATTGGACTACATTAAGTGTAAGGAGGACGAAAATTACCTAAATGTTCATCGAATGACCCAAAACACCTATTTGATGCACAAGATTGGTTAAAAACCCTAATTGGACAAGAATTAGCCTAGGGAGGACGGAAATGACCTAATTGTTCATCCAATGAACCAAAATACCTATTCGATGCACAAGATTGGTTAAAGACCCTAATTAGACAAGAATTACCCTAGGGAGGACGAAAATGACCTAATTGTTCATCCAATGACACAAAAATACCTATTGCATGCACATGATTGGTTAGAAACCCTAATTGGACAAGATTAAGTGTAGGGAGGTCGAAAATGACCTCATTGTTCATCCCATGACACAAACACAACTATTGGATGCACAAGATTGGTTAGAAACCCTAATTGGACAAGCATAAGCCTTGGGAGGATGAAAATGACCTAAATGTTCATCCAATGACACAAAACACCTATTGGATGCACAAGATTGGTTAAAAACCCTAATCGGACAAGATTAAGTGTAGGGAGGACAAAAATGACCTAAATGTTCATCCAATGACACAAAACACCTAATGGATGCGCAAGATTGGTTAAAAACCCTAATTGGACTACGTTAAGTGTAGAGAGGACGACAATGACCTAAATGTTCATCCAATGACACAAAACACCTATTGGATGCCCAAGATAGGTTAAAAACACTAATTGGAGAAGATTAAGTGTAGGGAGGACGAAAATGACCTATATGTTCATCCACTGACACAAAACACCTATTGGATGCACAAGATTGGTTAAAAACCCTAATTGGACATGATGAAGTTTACGGAGGACGAAAATGACCTAATTGTTCATCCAATGAAACAAAACACCTATTGGATGCACAAGATTGGTTAAAAACCATAATTGGACAAGATTAAGTGTAGGGAGGACGAAAATGACCCAAATGTTCATCCAATGACACAAAACACCTATTGGATGCACAAGATTGGTTAAAAACCCTAATTGGACAAGAATTAGCCTAGGGAGGACGAAATTGACCTAATTGTTCATCCAATGACACAAAAACACCTATTGGATGTACAAGACTGGTTAAAAACCCTAATTGGACAAGAATTAGCCTAGGGAGGACAAAAATGACCTAATTGTTCATCCAATGACACAAAAACACCTACTGGATGCACAAGATTGGTTAGAAACCTTAATTGGACAAGATTAAGTGTAGGGAGGTCGAAAATGACATAAAAATCATCGAATGACACAAACACACCTATTGGATGCACAAGATTGGTTAAAAACCCTAATTGGTTAAGATTAAGTGTTGGGAGGACGAAAATGACCTAAATGTTGATCCAATAACACAAAACACCTATTGGATGCACAAGATTGGTTAAAAACCCTAATTGGACAAGAATTAGCCTAGGCAAGACGAAAATAACCTAAATGTTCATCCAATGACACAAAAACACCTAATGGATGCACAAGATTGGTTAAAAACCCTAATTGGACAAGAATTAGCCTAGGGAGGACGAAAATGACCTAATTGTTCATCCTATGACACAAAAACACCTATTGTATGCACAAGATTGGTTAGAAACCCTAATTGGACAAGATTAAGTGTAGGGAAGTCGAAAATGACATAAAAATCATCCAATGACACAAACACACCAATTGGATGCACAAGATTGGTTAGTAACCCTAATTGGACAAGAATAAGCCTAGGGAGGTCGAAAATGACCTAATTGTTCATCCAATGACACAAAACACCAATTGGATGCACAAGATTGGTTAAAAACCCCAATTGGACAAGATTTAGTTTAGGGAGGACGAAAATGACCTAAATGTTCATCCAATGACACAAAAACACCTAATGGATGCACAAGATTGGTTAAAAACCCTAACTGGACAAGAATTAGCCTAGGGAGGACGAAAATGACCTAATTGTTCATCCTATGACACAAAAATACCTATTGTATGCACAAGATTGGTTAGAAACCCTAATTGGACAAGATTAAGTGTAGGGAAGTCGAAAATGACATAAAAATCATCCAATGACACAAACACACCAATTGGATGCACAAGATTGGTTAGTAACCCTAATTGGACAAGAATAAGCCTAGGGAGGTCGAAAATGACCTAATTGTTCATCCAATGACACAAACACAACTATTGGATGCACAAGATTGGTTAAAAACCCTAATTGGTCAAGATTAAGTGTAGGGAGGAAGATAATGACCTAAATGTTCATCCAATTACACAAAACACCTATTGGATGCACAAGATTGGTTAAAAACCCTAATTGGACAAGAATTAGCCTAGGCAAGACGAAAATAACCTAAATGTTCATCCAATGACACAAAAACACCTAATGGATGCACAAGATTGGTTAAAAACCCTAATTGGACAAGAATTAGCCTAGGGAGGACGAAAATGACCTAATTGTTCATCCTATGACACAAAAATACCTATTGTATGCACAAGATTGGTTAGAAACCCTAATTGGACAAGATTAAGTGTAGGGAAGTCGAAAATGACATAAAAATCATCCAATGACACAAACACACCAATTGGATGCACAAGATTGGTTAGTAACCCTAATTGGACAAGAATAAGCCTAGGGAGGTCGAAAATGACCTAATTGTTCATCCAATGACACAAACACAACTATTGGATGCAGAAGATTGGTTAAAAACCCTAATTGGTCAAGATTAAGTGTAGGGAGGAAGATAATGACCTAAATATTCATCCAATTACACAAAACACCTATTGGATGCACAAGATTGGTTAAAAACCCTAATTGGACTACATTAAGTGTAAGGAGGACGAAAATGACCTAAATGTTCATCCAATAACCCAAAACACATATTTGATGCACAAGATTGGTTAAAAACCCTAATTGGACAAGAATTAGCCAAGGGAGGACGAAAATGACGTAATTGTTCATCCAATGACACAAACACACCAATTGGATGCACAAGATTGGTTAGTAACCCTAATTGGATAAGAATAAGCCTAGGGAGGTCGAAAATGACCTAATTGTTCATCCAATGACACAAACACAACTATTGGATGCACAAGATTGGTTAACAACCCTAATTGGACAAGATTAAGTGTAGGGAGGACGAAAATGACCTAAATGATCATCCAATGACACAAAACACCTAATGGATGCACAAGATTGGTTAAAAACCCTAATTGGACTACATTAAGTGTAGGGGAGAACGAAAGTGACCTAAATGTTCATCCAATGACACAAAAACACCTACTGGATGCACAAGATTGGTTAGAAACCTTAATTGGACAAGATTAAGTGTAGGGAGGTCGAAAATGACATAAAAATCATCCAACGACACAAACACACCTATTGGATGCACAAGATTGGTTAAAAACCCTAATTGGACAAGAATTAGCCTAGGGAGGACGAAAATGACCTAAATGTTCATCCAATGACACAAAAACACCTAATGGATGCACAAGATTGGTTAAAAACCCTAATTGGACAAGAATTAGCCTAGGGAGGACGAAAATCACCTAAATGTTCATCAAAACGACACAAAACACATATTGGATGCACAAGATTGGTTAAAAACCCTAATTGGACAAGATTATGTTTAGGAAGGACGAAAATGACCTAATTGTTCATCCAATGACACAAAAATACCTATTGGATGCACAGGATTTGTTAGGAACCCTAATTGGACAAGATTAAGTGTAGGGAGGTCGAAAATGACATATAAATCTTCCAATGACACAAACACACCTATTGGATGCACAAGATTGGTTAAAAACCCTAATTGGACAAGAATTAGCCTAGGGAGGACGAAAATGACCTAAATGTTCATCCAATGACACATAACACCTAATGGATGCACAAGATTGGTTAAAAACCCTAATTGGACTACATTAAGTGTAAGGAGGACGAAAATGTTCATCCAATGACCCAAAACACCTATTTGATGCACAAGATTGGTTAAAAACCCTAATTGGACAAGAATTAGCCTAGGGAGGACGAAAATGACCTAATTGTTCATGCAATGACACAAAACACCTATTGGATGCACAAGATTGGTTAAAGACCTTAATTGGACAAGAATTAGCCTAGGGAGCACGAAATTGACCTAATTGTTCATCCAATGACACAAAAATACCTATTGAAAGCACAGGATTAGTTAGAAACCCTAATTGGACAAGATTAAGTGTAGGGAGGTCGAAAATGACCTAATTGTTCATCCAATGACACAAACACAACTATTGGACGCACAAGATTGGTTACAAACCCTAATTGGACAAGCATAAGCCTAGGGAGGATGATAATGACCTAAATGTTCATCCAATGACACAAAACACCTATTGGATGCACAAGATTGGTTAAAAACCCTAATTGGACAAGATTAAGTGTAGGGAGGACAAAAATGACCTAAATGTTCATCCAATGACACAAAACACCTAATGGATGCACAAGATTGGTTAAAAACCCTAATTGGACTACATTAAGTGTAGAGAGGACGACAATGACCTAAATGTTCATCCAATGACACAAAACACCTATTGGATGCCCAAGATTGGTTAAAAACACTAATTGGAGAAGATTAAGTGTAGGGAGGACGAAAATGACCTAAATGTTCATCCACTGACACAAAACACCTATTGGATGCACAAGATTGGTTAAAAACCCTAATTGGACATGATGAAGTTTACGGAGGACGAAAATGACCTAATTGTTCATCCAATGAAACAAAACACCTATTGGATGCACAAGATTGGTTAAAAACCCTAATTGGACAAGATTAAGTGTAGGGAGGACAAAAATGACCTAAATGTTCATCCAATGACACAAAACACCTAATGGATGCACAAGATTGGTTAAAAACCCTAATTGGACTACGTTAAGTGTAGAGAGGACGACAATGACCTAAATGTTCATCCAATGACACAAAACACCTATTGGATGCCCAAGATAGGTTAAAAACACTAATTGGAGAAGATTAAGTGTAGGGAGGACGAAAATGACCTATATGTTCATCCACTGACACAAAACACCTATTGGATGCACAAGATTGGTTAAAAACCCTAATTGGACATGATGAAGTTTACGGAGGACGAAAATGACCTAATTGTTCATCCAATGAAACAAAACACCTATTGGATGCACAAGATTGGTTAAAAACCATAATTGGACAAGATTAAGTGTAGGGAGGACGAAAATGACCCAAATGTTCATCCAATGACACAAAACACCTATTGGATGCACAAGATTGGTTAAAAACCCTAATTGGACAAGAATTAGCCTAGGGAGGACGAAATTGACCTAATTGTTCATCCAATGACACAAAAATACCTATTGCATGCACATGATTGGTTAGAAACCCTAATTGGACAAGATTAAGTGTAGGGAGGTCGAAAATGACCTAATTGTTCATCCCATGACACAAACACAACTATTGGATGCACAAGATTGGTTAGAAACCCTAATTGGACAAGCATAAGCCTTGGGAGGATGAAAATGACCTAAATGTTCATCCAATGACACAAAACACCTATTGGATGCACAAGATTGGTTAAAAACCCTAATTGGACTACATTAAGTGTAAGGAGGACGAAAATTACCTAAATGTTCATCGAATGACCCAAAACACCTATTTGATGCACAAGATTGGTTAAAAACCCTAATTGGACAAGAATTAGCCTAGGGAGGACGGAAATGACCTAATTGTTCATCCAATGAACCAAAATACCTATTCGATGCACAAGATTGGTTAAAGACCCTAATTAGACAAGAATTACCCTAGGGAGGACGAAAATGACCTAATTGTTCATCCAATGACACAAAAATACCTATTGCATGCACATGATTGGTTAGAAACCCTAATTGGACAAGATTAAGTGTAGGGAGGTTGAAAATGACCTCATTGTTCATCCCATGACACAAACACAACTATTGGATGCACAAGATTGGTTAGAAACCCTAATTGGACAAGCATAAGCCTTGGGAGGATGAAAATGACCTAAATGTTCATCCAATGACACAAAACACCTATTGGATGCACAAGATTGGTTAAAAACCCTAATCGGACAAGATTAAGTGTAAGGAGGACAAAAATGACCTAAATGTTCATCCAATGACACAAAACACCTAATGGATGCACAAGATTGGTTAAAAACCCTAATTGGACTACGTTAAGTGTAGAGAGGACGACAATGACCTAAATGTTCATCCAATGACACAAAACACCTATTGGATGCCCAAGATAGGTTAAAAACACTAATTGGAGAAGATTAAGTGTAGGGAGGACGAAAATGACCTATATGTTCATCCACTGACACAAAACACCTATTGGATGCACAAGATTGGTTAAAAACCCTAATTGGACATGATGAAGTTTACGGAGGACGAAAATGACCTAATTGTTCATCCAATGAAACAAAACACCTATTGGATGCACAAGATTGGTTAAAAACCATAATTGGACAAGATTAAGTGTAGGGAGGACGAAAATGACCCAAATGTTCATCCAATGACACAAAACACCTATTGGATGCACAAGATTGGTTAAAAACCCTAATTGGACAAGAATTAGCCTAGGGAGGACGAAATTGACCTAATTGTTCATCCAATGACACAAAAATACCTATTGCATGCACATGATTGGTTAGAAACCCTAATTGGACAAGATTAAGTGTAGGGAGGTCGAAAATGACCTAATTGTTCATCCCATGACACAAACACAACTATTGGATGCACAAGATTGGTTAGAAACCCTAATTGGACAAGCATAAGCCTTGGGAGGATGAAAATGACCTAAATGTTCATCCAATGACACAAAACACCTATTGGATGCACAAGATTGGTTAAAAACCCTAATTGGACTACATTAAGTGTAAGGAGGACGAAAATTACCTAAATGTTCATCGAATGACCCAAAACACCTATTTGATGCACAAGATTGGTTAAAAACCCTAATTGGACAAGAATTAGCCTAGGGAGGACGGAAATGACCTAATTGTTCATCCAATGAACCAAAATACCTATTCGATGCACAAGATTGGTTAAAGACCCTAATTAGACAAGAATTACCCTAGGGAGGACGAAAATGACCTAATTGTTCATCCAATGACACAAAAATACCTATTGCATGCACATGATTGGTTAGAAACCCTAATTGGACAAGATTAAGTGTAGGGAGGTCGAAAATGACCTCATTGTTCATCCCATGACACAAACACAACTATTGGATGCACAAGATTGGTTAGAAACCCTAATTGGACAAGCATAAGCCTTGGGAGGATGAAAATGACCTAAATGTTCATCCAATGACACAAAACACCTATTGGATGCACAAGATTGGTTAAAAACCCTAATCGGACAAGATTAAGTGTAGGGAGGACAAAAATGACCTAAATGTTCATCCAATGACACAAAACACCTAATGGATGCGCAAGATTGGTTAAAAACCCTAATTGGACTACGTTAAGTGTAGAGAGGACGACAATGACCTAAATGTTCATCCAATGACACAAAACACCTATTGGATGCCCAAGATAGGTTAAAAACACTAATTGGAGAAGATTAAGTGTAGGGAGGACGAAAATGACCTATATGTTCATCCACTGACACAAAACACCTATTGGATGCACAAGATTGGTTAAAAACCCTAATTGGACATGATGAAGTTTACGGAGGACGAAAATGACCTAATTGTTCATCCAATGAAACAAAACACCTATTGGATGCACAAGATTGGTTAAAAACCATAATTGGACAAGATTAAGTGTAGGGAGGACGAAAATGACCCAAATGTTCATCCAATGACACAAAACACCTATTGGATGCACAAGATTGGTTAAAAACCCTAATTGGACAAGAATTAGCCTAGGGAGGACGAAATTGACCTAATTGTTAATCCAATGACACAAAAACACCTATTGGATGTACAAGATTGGTTAAAAACCCTAATTGGACAAGAATTAGCCTAGGGAGGACAAAAATGACCTAATTGTTCATCCAATGACACAAAAACACCTAATGGATGCACAAGATTGGTTAAAAA